>CM059975.1:76877905-77164732 GCA_030490835.1 Annona cherimola | reverse complement strand
ATATGAGTTTTAATTTATGTAATTAAGATATAAATAAGGGGCATAAGATCATATTATAAGTGTTAAATTGGGATTAACTTATTAATATAAAAAAATTAAATTCAGTAAGATTCCATTAGATTAGTTAGATTCGGTTAGATTTAGTTAGATCTGGTTAGATCCAGTTAGATGTAATTGGATTTAGAAAATTTCAATAAATCATATAATCTGAGTTTTAATTTTTATAATTAAAATATAAATGACCTTATAAAGGGCCTAAGATCATATTATAGGTATTAAATTAAGATTAACTTATTAATATCAAAAATTAGATTCGGTTAGATCTAGTTAGATGCTGTTAGATCTAGTTCAATTCAGTTAGATCTGATTAGATCCAGTTAGATGTCATTCGATGTAGAAAATTTCATTAAATTGTATAATTTGAGTTTTAATTTCTGTAATTAAGATATAAATGAACTGATAAGGAACTTGATTATATTACAGGTGCAAAATTAGGACTAACGTATTAATAAAAAAATTAGATCCAATTAAATTTAGTTAGATCTAGTTAGATGCCGTTAGATCCAGTTAGACTCAGTTAGATTCAATTAAATCTAGTAGATGCCATTAGATTCAAAAAATTTATTGAATCGTATAATCTGAGTTTTAATTTCTATAATTAAGATATAAATAACCATATAAGGGGCCTAGGATCATATTACAACTATTAAATTAGGATTAACTTATTAATATAAAAAATTAGATCTAGTTAGATTCAATTAGGTATTGTTAGATCCGATTAGATTCAGTTAGATCCGGTTAGATCTAGTTATATTCCATTAGATTTAGAAAATTTCATTAAGTCATATAATCTAAGTTTTAATTTTTATAACTAAGATAGAAATGACCTTATAAGGGACGTAAAATCATACTACATGTGTTAAATTAACTCATTAATATAAAAAATTAGATCCGGTTAGGTCTAGTTAGATGCCATTAGATCTAGTTAAATTCAGTTAGATCTAGTTATATGTCATTGGATTTAGAAAATTTCATTAAATCGTATAATTTGAATTTGAATTTCTGTAATTAAGATATAACTAATCTTATAAAGGGTCTAGAATTATATTACAAGTGTTAAATTAGGATTAATTTATTAATATAAAAAATTAGATCCGGTTAGATCCAATTAGATCTGGTTAGATTCAGTTAGATTATATTATTTTCAAAAAATAAAAATAATATTAAATTTCAAAAATTCAGAAATAAATTTTGAAATTGTTATTTTCGAGAGTACCTACTTTATATGAACTTTCAATATAATTTCTCATTAAAAAATATTTTTTTAACTTTACCAATTATAATGAAATCTTATTAAAAAATAATATTTTTATACAAATATTTTTAGAAAAGATCAAATAATGAAAAATTATGTTTACATATGTTTCAGTGGTTGATCCACCAAATGAATTGAATAGATTAAGATTTTGTATACATATAATTCAAATTTTATCAAAAAATAAATATACTCATACTTTTTAATAAATGTACTTACGCTGTAAATTTACTATAGTATCCTTACTTTCTTTTTTTTGTCATAGGAAGCCCTTCCTATAGGTTGAGCCTCTTGTACCCAAGTTTCAAAATATTTCAAATTTATTTTAGTTCTCTTTTCTCGAAATCAGAGCCACAATTTCACAATCAGGGCTCTTAGAAGTGAAATCATGTAATGTCCTCAATTTTTAAGATGTTACTGATTCATTTAAAATCCAATCAAAGTATTTAATATCGTTTGTTTATAGGAGACCGGGTTTCATTTAAATCAAATATGTCAATGGGCCACATTTGTTAAAATATATATATATTATATATAAATTAGGAAAAATATTTAGATCTATTCACACATGTCGAAAATACTACTTAAAATTATTTTTTAGTATTAATTATTTTATTATATTGATTTTACACATTTATAGATAGGGCCATATACAATGATGCTCTGATAACCAGATTCAAGTAGGACTCATATAATTACATTCAAAGTGTAATTATGATTTATATTTGAATTGATTGAATTTTGGATGATTTTCATGAATTTATGATTTTTTGCAATTAGGGTTTGCAATTAAGAATGGTGATTAAGATTAATCGCCAAAGCCCAATATGAGTCAAAGTGACTAAAGGAGATTAATGAGGATTAGAACATGCTAATGTGGTATGAATATTTATTTTAATTTTTATGATTTAATTAATTAAGATTAAAATGGAAATTATAGAATTTGTGTTGAAAATCATAGAAAATTCATAACTTTACGCCTACAAGGCGAAATGAGATAAAATTTTAAAAACAAGCTCATGATTTTTTGCTCAGCCTTATAAGTGGATTGGATTAAGACACAAATGATGAAATTAAGGTGATAATTATTTATTTTTAATCTCACACTCTAAGAAAAATTTTAAAGGTTCATAACTTGACGTAGAAACGTCGATTTAAGATGAAATTTGAAACGATGGAATAAAATTATGAAATCTATGGAATGAGTGGATTTGATTAAGCTCATGTGAAAGTGGTTAATTAGAAAAAGGTACCTAGCATTGACTTTGTGTACTCTAGACTACCATAGCATTTAATAAAAAGTATTTTAGAAAATGACATATTTACATGCTATGCAAGATGTCAATTTTTGAATGGATTGAGCTGATTTTTAAGCATTTTTTAATGATCATATCCATGAAAAATTCAAGGATTAAATGCCATGGTTAAATGCCTAAACACTAGCTCAAGGTGGAGCTTAGGGCATGTGGCAACAAGGTGAACGTCCAAGGGCACTTTAGGGCATGAAATGTGATTTTTTAAAATCATAAAAAATATGTCTAAGCTGACTAATATCTAGGTGAAGTAAATGGATGTGTAAATGTGTGGAAAAATTGACAAAAAAAATGTCAAAAGCTAGCTAAAAAGGGGACATCTACCAATAGACAACAATGCACCCCTTAAATGTACGATATTTGATGATTTTTGTTAATCATTAAATGAGAATTTTACTTGGTTATAAAAATGTCATGTCTTCAAGAGATAAGGTAGAATTAAATTACCATCATGATATGTCGCAAATGGGTCCCACAAGCTGGTTAAAAAATTAAAAGTTGGAGTTTATCCTTGGAAACATGCATAAGAGGAAAGGGGGAGGAAAATTTCCAAACTTGCTAAGTCTTGAGCAGCCCTTTGCACAACCCAAAACAGCAAGGAAAAGAATGGAAAAGGAGGAGAAAAAGAGAAAGAAAAAAAAAAGAGGAAAGAAAGGAATTCAAGCTAGGAAACTTGGGATTCAAGTTTGATTCAATTTAAGTAAGTATATTTCAAGTTTTGGATGTTTTAATCCTAAGTTTCTTCTCTCAAATTATGAGTCATTAATATGATTCACAAAGAAATCTTAAAGGCTGATTTATGATGCCTTAATATGGGGATTAAATAATTTTTGAAAGATTTAAATGAAGTCAAGAGTTCAAGATAGTGAAAATGGAAGTTTATGTTGGATTTGAGATGAAAGCTAACTTGGAAAATCTCAAAACCCTAAACTAAGTTGATGTATGATTTGAGCATGTTGATTTGGATGTAATTTATGTTCTTTTGAATTACATATGATAATTTAAGCATTGGTTGATGATTTTAGCAAATATGAAACCCTAAGTTTCAAGAAATGACCCAATTTTTTATTTTTGGGGTTAAAAATGATACATGAAAGTGCTTAAATTGTTTATAGATGAATCATAGAGTAAAGTACCCTAAATTAAGGACCCTTTGGATGGCCTAAGTGGGCTGGATGAGTTTTTAGGGCATGCATGAGAGACATCCAAAAAGGGGGCCAAAACGGGTGCTTTCCATATGATTTTTGTTGCTGATTATAATGAAATGATTTATGGATGTTATGAAGGGTAAAATAACCTATGTTTAAGGTACTTTGAGTGTCCAAAAAGGTTTAAAAATATTATCCCTAATCTAATTTTATGGACATATGTTTTGGACACGTCAAAACGGGTCTGTTAATTAAGGGGTTTAATGATGATGAAAATGGGTGGAGGTTGCTGTATTAAGAAAATTTAAGAAACACATAATATATGTGTTGTATGTTGAACATATGTGAAACATATGCGTAAATAGAAGATATGTGATATATGTGAACTTGCTAAAATGCAAAATATGCATGAAAATGTGATAACATGTATCAGGAAGTTGTTGCATGAATAAGGATTAATTATCTCAATTTTTAAGATTTATTTATGAAGCTAGGTGATATGCTTAGAACAAGCATTGGCGTAGGAAAAATAGAATATGCATAAAAAATAGTTAATGAGAGATAAATTCTCATATGTTGAGATATGAATGTATGCTATGTGTTTACCCTAAATATGAGATTAAAACACAAGTATGGAATGAATGATACGATGCACAAGTGCCTGTCATATATGTATGATCGACTTGAAAATCTAAGTTGATTATGTATGTTAATGAATTATGGGTTGGAAAATTATGCAAGCAAATGAAAATGTTGTGAATGCAAAGTCATTCTTATATATACAGGCAAAGGTAAAGAGATAAGCGATACGGAAAGCTAAGGCGAAACAGGTAAGCAAGGAATTTTCTAAATATTTTTCGTTTTATCAAAAATATGATAAAATGATTGCAAATGATGTTCTAAATGTTTCAAACTATTTTGCAATTGATTGATGAATTATTTTCAAGTTATTTAAGGATGACCATTGCTTTATTTCAGTATGTGTTGAAATTTTATTTCAATGAATTGCTTACTGTTTCGCAAGTATTTATGAAAAGTGACGAAGCATGGATTTAAACAATGTTTCATTGAAACGATGTTTACAAATAGATGATGCAAAGAATTCTCTACATGAGAATGAGTTAATGACAAGTTTCCATGTGTAAGAGGTATATAATGCCGAGGGTGACGAAAGTTATGCATGGAATGGAAATCAAGTAGGTTAGTTAAGGCAGAAAGTAAGACAAGGAGTCCGCCCTTGATGTTGCCAAGTTGGAAGGTCCGGCGCCAAGGATGGAAAGGATCGTGTCATGAAAGAATGTCCCCCGAGCTAGTGTACTGTCACATGAAAGATAATGTCATGAATGAAAATGATGCATTTGCACATCCAATGTTTATGAAAAGGTTTCTGCTCCGAAGGTAGTTGATTACTTACTAAGTGTTTCCTACCGAATGGAGAGAAATGTTTTTAGACAATGTTGCCTTCAAAATGAATTGCCTGAAAACCCTATAGCTTGCTTATTGAGTTTTGACTCAAGTTTTATTTTTCAAACCCAAAGACAGGTGAAAGGAAGGAGGCAAGGAGTATAGGTGAAGATTCAAGAATGAATGAATTCTTATGAACACATGTATATGCCTTTATGTATGAATGATAACATTAAATTGTGAATTAATGTTATATATGAATTATGTTATGGTTTTGTGACCATAGTAGGCGAAAAATTACTATGGTCAATTGTTAAGAATGATTTATCATGACATGATTAAGTATGAAATTTATGAGATTATATGTGTATATCTCAAATGGTATAATGGCCTAAAAAGACATTTGATAAAAATTGAAGGTATGAAATGATATAAACTCCTAAGAAATTAAGTTTAAGTGCATAAATATCCAATAAGCTTGCCGTGTGACAGGGTAATAATCCTGATCACGTTCACCAATCGATAGATTTTGGAGTAAGGTTGCGACACTCGGGCTGGGGCGCTACAGATGCTAAACAAATAAGAAATTTCCATGATAAAATACAAATGATGTAAAATATAATAGATGAAGTAGATTTGCATCAATCATTAAAAATTTAAAAGCAGAGGAAGTTATATAGAAAAATAGTTGTACAGGAGGGAGCCTCACTTAAAAAAAGCCACAATTTCACCCTTTTCCTCTCGTTTGTCACTAGGCTGTACTAAAAACCATCCCTGTTAGCAAGCATGAACGCTTGCCTCCCATCTTTGATTTCACCTACTCACTGTTTTTACTCTTCCTTCTGCTCTCACAACTTCGTTCACTACGATATCAATAATAGCCTTATTCTTCCATAATAAACTTGTTCTCTGTTGTCGGTGACCAAATATAGCCACGAGCACTCTTATCTTTTTATAATGCCGATGAAAGTGTGGTTACCATTGTAATGGAATGTAATAATAATAAAAAAACTGGCTGGTGCCTCCAATACGTATCACCAGGCTGTGTCTAAGATTAGTATATCCACCCCTCTTTCAATGGAAATTCTCTTCCAAATGAGGGAAATCAATCGATTGACACAGCGAATATACACATATTCATTTTGGACTATTTATTTAGTTACTTGAGCCTCATTTGATAACCTATAAAGTAACCTATAAAATTAATATAACAACTTTGAAAGTGGGGTTATTTTCAAAAATAATATTGTAAGTTTATTTATTTTTTATTTAATATTGTGGTTTCGATATTTGTGGATATAGCCTTCAAACTATTTGATGTTGTGAAAAAATTGACCGTGTAAGCATAATTAAATTTCAAGAATGGCAATCAAATGGATAACAAACATATGAGATTTTTGACAAACATGAAAGCTAACATGATATAGATATATTTAGTATGGAAAATGTATTCTCACAAGGTTATTTTTGCACAATATCAGAAATTAGAGAGTTATATCTAAAAATATTGAAACAATGAGGTTTAATCATATCAATTTCAAAGCTTTTGAGTCAACACGCATTTTATCTTTAACCCAAAAACTTCCATCCTAATTTCAAACTCTAATTTTTAAAAAGTTAGGGTTCATTAGGACAAGGTAATGAGGGAGGGGGAAGATGGGAATCCAAGTTTTCAATTTATTTCAATCATTTTACCTACCTTGTTTATCAAATTTATTCCATTTTACTATTATATTTTAATTATTTTTTTATACAACAACTCTATTTATTCCTAGTTTACCCTTATAATATCCCGTTACTCTCACCATTCTTGAAAATTTTCACTTCCCACTAGTAAAGCCAACAGATCCCATCTTTCATGTATTTTTGATACACGTCTAGTCGCGTCTTAGCTAATGGGGTTGTTTCTTGAATGTCATATTCAATATGATAACATAATGCCTAAATTTCTTATTGCTCTGCTTTGACTAAAATACATGTAACGCACATCTACTTCATTGCTCCCCCAATCAAAACAATATTGATTTGGTAAGCGAAGAGGACACACACATCTATTCCTCTGCTTACAAAGTTATTTTTGCACAACTCAAAATTTAGGGGGTTATATGTAATTATGTGGTTAATCATAAATAGGAAACTTGCTGGATTATTTTTCAGTTAATTGCTCAATATTATTTAATTTATGTCAATTTAAAATTTATAAGTGGGGAGTGCAACTTAGGTAAGGTATTCAAGAATTGAGGTAGGTTCCTATTTTTATACCCATAAAGTAGGATAAGTTCCAAATAAAATAATACTCAATTCAATTAGGGTAACGTTTGTTCCAATGTTTGAGTTCCGGAAACTAACCTAAATTACTAATATATGTTGAATATATATTTTATGAAGTATCTTTCATATTAAAAGACAGATATATTCTTTAAATAGATATAAACTTGTTTAATTTATTGATTATTTTAACAGATTTAATATATGTATTCAGATGTTATATTATTATCATCCTGATTATAGGTTTTAAAGTAAGATTTATAGTAAAATTATAATTTTCAAATATAATATAAAGACTATTTTAAAAAATTAACTTGGAACAGAAATGGGAATTGAACAAACCTTAAAAAATATGGCAAGGAAAATATAGAGCCGATTTGGCCTAAAATAGGGTAGGTGGGAGTTTTTGATAATAAGGTAAGGATATGGTCAATCTCAAACCGAACTTATCCAACCAAGTTGCACCCTTACTTCTAAGTCAACACACATTTTATCACTGACCCAAAGCCTTCCATTTTAACTTTTAAAGTCTAATTTTTAAAAAGCTAGGGTCCGTTTGAGGAAGGTTATGAGGGGGAGGAGATATGAGAATGCAATTTCTCAACATATCATAATCATTTTACCTATCTTATATATCTTTTTTTTTTGTATTTTACCACTATATTTCAATCATCTTTCATATAATAATCATATTTATTCCCACTTTACTGTTATAATGTCACAAGACTCTCACCATTCTAAATTTTTTTTCAACTTTTTCACTAGCAACTAGTCAAGCCAATAAAGCCCATCTTTTCATGTATCTTTTATGAGCATCTTCTAGTGTCTTGGCTAGTGTGGTTGTTTCTTGAATGTCATATTCCAAGTGACAACATGATGCATACACTTCTCTTATTGTTTTGTTATTAGATAAAATGCGTGCAACACACATCTACTCCTTTGCTCCCTCAGTTAAGATGGCATTGATATGGTAAGCAAATAGGTCATGCACATCTACTCCTTTTATATTAGGGTTATTTTTGAACGACGTCAAAAGTTACAAGGTTATATTTACAAATATTGAAACTTTGGGTTAACATCATAAAAAAAGCAAACTTACAGGATTAGTTTTGCAAATAATTGCTTAAATTGTTTAATCTGTATCAAGTTAATGTCTCTAAGTCATAGGCATTCTATCCTATTTTTTCTATTGTTATCATTATATTTCAATTATTTTTATCCGATAATCTTATTTATTCTCACTTTACACCTTATAACATCACTTTATCCCCACAATTCCCAAAACAAATTCCACTTTTTCGTTTCCCTTTGGTCAAGCCAACAAAGCCCATCTTTTATGTCTTTTTTATGAACATGTTTTTGTGCCTTAGCTAGTGTGTTTGTTTCTTAAATGTCATGTCCCATATGATAATATGATGCCTACACTTTTCTTACTGTTTTTCCGTTGACTAAAACATATGCAATGCACATCTACATCTTTACTCCTCTGTCAAAACAACACTAATTTGATGAGCAAATAGGTCATACACATCTACTCTTTTTCTAACACGGTCATTTTTATACAGTATCAAAAATTAGAGAATTATATTTACAAATAGAAACTACGTGGTTAAAATCATAGGTAGGAAAACTTACATGGGCTCCTTAATGGCGCAAGGTCACAACCTTCTGATGCTCGACATGGCCCGCCTGCTTACCACCACTTACAATGCCTCTCGACTCAAGCCCGTCATCAACCGAGCTACCAATTTTGCTTTCCAATCCACCTCGCCCACGTCCCCTTCCCAACCCAAGAAGCCTGTTAAAATAAATAATCTAGGGTACGTTTGGCATTTGCAAAAATGTGTAAAATCATGTAAAACTTTTTATTGACCAGGGGGTGTCGGAAAAACCCGTCACTTCAGTGAGTCGATCGTCGTCTGCCGTCCTCTGTCGTCCCCAGCGTACTATGGCAGACTCGTCGAGTACAGGTGAAAGACCTGTGCGAGTTCTCAAAATTGACGCTAGGGTTTCCCTTTCCCCTTTCACGCCTCTTCTTCCCATCTCTACCATCAGCAACACCACCATCGAGGTTATGCCTCGGGGGACACCGAATCGTAGGAGGAAACGATTTCAATCTCCCCCACCCTCCGAAAACCGAGCTCGTCGGCGCAAGTTACGGTTGTCTTCGTCATCTAAGGGGAGGATTAATCGACCTTCCACTCCCTCGACACCGCTACAATTGGAGGCATCCGT
The DNA here is from genome assembly GCA_030490835.1 of Annona cherimola. NCBI lineage: Eukaryota > Viridiplantae > Streptophyta > Magnoliopsida > Magnoliales > Annonaceae > Annona > Annona cherimola. The sequence goes on along the minus strand of CM059975.1, from coordinate 77,155,049 downwards.
CAGCTCCCCCTACAAACTGCGACAACACCCATCTGTTGTTTTTGGCACATCGATATGTCTTCTATCTGAGATAAAACTCCTATTTTGTTGGCTGTGACATTTGGTGAGAGACCCCACGACTGTCGATTTTTGTGTTTCCTGCAATCCAAATTTTTTGATTAGCAGTTCCCTTGTGCACACAACTTTTTCTGATGCATTTGACTGCCTGGTGGGATCCATAGATTTCTTTCGTGCACCAATTGACCCCTTATCTCTTTCACCCACTCACAGTATACAAACAGATGTTGAATACATTCATCTATTTTTTTGCATAGACCACAATTAGCACTTTCCTGGATTCCCCAGTGTTTCAGATTCAATTTTGTTGGCAATGTGTTTTCTGTATAGCCTGCAATTGAAAACCTTGATTTTGCTGGGGAGTTCTGCATTCCTTTTGTACACAGTTCTATCATGGTCCAGCCCACCTCTGCCCACCTGAATCGATTACCTATAAAAAGAACATGTATAAGTCATGAACAACCTATATGCTGATCTCACAGAGAAAGCCCCATTAGCTACTTGCCTGAAATTCTCTGCCTCGTTCTCTATTTTGTGGTGGACGTTCATTTCTATGACTGAATGTTATTCTTTAGGATTTAGGCACTTGAATTATGGGATTGCGAATCAGTATGTGGGGTTGCTTTTGACATTTTAATTTCTTACCTATGCTTAACATTGTTATCCATTCTCTTCGATTACTCATGTAAGCATGTGCAGAAATAAGAAAAGGGGAAACAAGGAGAACAACAGGATAGAAGTAAATTTTACATGCCATTAGGGGATAAAATTAAGTAGATCATTCACATCTCTGTCCTTACAACCAGGCTGATCATTTTTTTCAAGTTGTTTCTAACTGTAAAAGGTAAATGCAGGTGGCTCATACCCATATCTTCTTTTCACATCTTATAACTTTCTTCCAGGATAGTTAATGATGGAAAATTCATTTTGTTGGATCCTGTTGTGGTTGACTCATTGCTCTATTGGAGGGAGAATCTACAAAATAAGCTCTTGTCCGTAATTTGTACTTCAGCTTTGCTTAAAGGACATTGACTTTTAGGTCATGTGGAATCAGCCGACGTTAAACTTAGGGTTCACTGGACTTACTCTTTGAAATCTTGTTAGTCACTTTTGACAGATTTTCATTTTTTTATACTTAGTTTTTCTTTTTAAAAGTCCAATAAATTATTCTAGAAGTGTGCACGATTTTTTCATGTGTTAGCGACTTGGCGGCATTGGTTGCAACCTGCAACTAAATTTGTTGAAATTAGGCTCATGAATTTGACAACAGGAAGAGTACTGATGGGTGGCCCTCGGAAGTGATCCTTTGGGGCAAGCTCCTTCACAATGGGCCTGCCAAGGATGATACCTTGGGGGTGTTCATTGATGTGTCCCAAGTTCTAAGATTGCATTAGGTTTAATGGATTTTTGTGGTATTGAGAACATTCGCATTTATCAATCAATTATCAAACTAGGAAACTTACCAACATAGCTAACATTCTGGGCATACATCCAATTGGCACCGTGGGCACATCTGTCTCATTATATGACTTTATATCTCTAAAATTTTATTTTACGGATGGTAAGTTAAATCCATGCAGTTCGTGCTCTAAAATTCACCATTTCATGATTCCCCTCTACAACTGCTAGCATCAAGATTCCAAACTTTTCTTATCATGTCTCATGCAGGCCACCAGTCTCAAACATTAATTAATGAGAACATTACTAGATGTTCAATTCTGGTGGCTAAGATAATTTGTCTTTGGATTCAAGTGCTAAATATGTCCTTCATGTACAAACTCATCTATGTCAAATTATCTATTTGAAATTGCCTGTTTTGTCCCAACTCGCAACAACCCTTCTTGTGCAATGGCATCTCAAACTTGTAATTCTGATTTTTACTATGCTGATACTCCAGAAATAAGGCCTAGTTTGGTATAGAATGGTTAAAATTTTCCATCTTTGGCTCATTTCCTTTATTTTACAAAGTATAACTGAGCATCCCATTGTCTCGCTGGCTTTGTTGTAGATCATCCATTGACATCTGTATGATCATTCTTTTTTGATGAGAATATGTTAATGGCAAAATACAAATATTTTCTAGCAGGCATGTTAATGGCACAATACAGATCTTTTCTAGCATGCATGGAACAGATCATTAGGGAGACATCAACAAACTAGAATGAGTGATCGTATAGTCATCTATGTAATATATAGTGCTTCTAGTATTTTGGAATTCCCTTCCTAGTGTAGGAATTCCCAAATCTTTCACTTCCATGGGCCATTCTTTTTAAGGGACAGACTCAAGTGAAAACGTTTTTATTTTTGGGTAAAATGCAAATGGGGGCAATATAGTCATTTCACACCTGTGAGTATGATTAAAGGTAAAACGTGAGTATGGGTAGGTGAGACAACTTATAATAAATCGTGGTACATGTTTTCTTATAGTAAATCATATGCTTTTAATAAAATGGTCGTGATCATGAATGATCCGAGACGTCTAATGTGTAACATAATCATCATAAATGATAATATACAATTTATGCCCAAATTTTGGAACAATAAATTAGATTTATCAAAAAATATAACTGAATGAACGAAGTAATTTCGCTTGTTTAATTGATTTTACAGATTTTATGGATTTTATAGATTTTATGGATTTTACAGTTTACATGCAATTCATGAGGATAATGAGTTATATAGGTTATCTATCTTCGTTTTTTTCTGTTAAATGTATTTTACAGGTTATTCAAATATAGTAGAAAATGTGCATACATAATTGATAGTTTTTAGATATTTGACAAATTTTACAGAATATATTGTTTTCCTGTTTAGTCGTTTAATGATATATACAAGTTATATAGTTTTTGACATCTTAACTAAGATTGATGATATTTTATTTTTAAAAATTATATGAAAAATACAGATTTTATAGGAATACTAGAAAATCATGAACTCATGTCTACATGTTTTATGATTTTTACCAATTATTCAAATTTTGATGAACTGATCTAATGAATTTTACAGATTATTTATATAATCTGTATTAAATGTATTAGCTATCAAGTAATACCAATATTTTTTAAAAATTAAGTAACACATTTTAGAATTCTATTAAATTTTAATTTAGTTATTTTGTTGTCGTATTATCTTAATTTACATTTTTATTTATTAAATAGATACAAAATAAACATTCTATGCTATAATTTTTTGCAATAAATACATATAATAGAAGAATAGGTTAATGTACATTTTTTTCTAGAAATATAGTGGATGACGTAAATTTTAAGTTTGAAAACCATTAATACGGTTTCAAAAAGTAAATAAATAACCGTTGTCACTTTATTTGTGTCTTCTATGATTTACAATAATTTGTCATCTCGTACCATTAAACTTAGAATAAAATGGTACAAATTTTAAATGATTTACTTTGGTTTACTAGAAAAATTGTAAATTTTGAGACCACCCGTTATTTACTTTTCCATTCATTTACGGTTTACTTTTATTTAAAACGATTTACTTTGATTTATTTACTTTTTTGTGTAAATCATATAAAATTTACAACGGCATAAAAGTAAATAAATGAAATAAATCAAAAAATAAATTAATCATATAATTTATATTTAATGTATTACCTAGCAAATAATACCAAAATTTAAAAAATATTAAATAACTCATTTCAAAAGCCTATTAAATTTTCATTAAATTATTTTCTAATCGTATTTTCTAGTTACGATCTTAATAAATATTTTTTATTTACATTTTGATTTATTAAATAAATTTAATGTACACCTATCAAATTGAGAGAATAAGCTTATATGCACTTTTTTTTATAAGTATAGTCAATGGTTGAAATTTTAAGTATTTGAACATCATTAATGAGATACATTTTGCGCTTATTTTTCTCCGCCTGTGCTGTAGACCAAAAAATAATTTTAATTCAAAAAATCTCATAATATGTAAACAAAAGTTAACAAGCGCATTAATTCCATAGAATTAGGCGGTACACACCCTTTTTTAAGATATTTAAGTAATAAGTTTTGGAAACATATTAAAATTCCATTAAATTACTTTGTTAATCACATTATCTAGTTATGATTTTAATCTATAATTCTAATTTATATTTTTATTCATTAAATAAGTACAAAATATACATCATATAGTATAATATTTAGAATAAATATATATAATAAACTCATCGATTTAAGAAAATGAGTTGATGTGCACCTTTTTTAAAAATATAGTCAGTAGCAAAAATTTTAAGTATTGAATATCGTTAATAAGGTGCATTTTGAGATTATTTTTCTCAGCCTGTGCTGTAGACCGAAAAAATAACTTAAATTCTTAAAATTATGATAATATCTAAACAAAAGTTAATTAATAATTAATGTTAATTACCTGTCCCATCCTGATTTTAAAATTATTGAGCACTATAAATTGTATCTAATAGTTGCATATAAAGTTATGAAAATATTAAACGATAAATTTCTGCAGCTTATTAAATTTTCATTAAATTCTTTTTTGAACATTTCATCTACTTGATATCTTTAATGAATAAAAATTTACATTTTTACTAATTATTTACACTATAATTAGATTAATGAATGGGTACCGAATAAGTTATTTACACTATAATCATATTAAAATACTACGATTTATTTTTTATAATAATAAAGCTTATTTTTAAATAATTCAATATTATTTGTCACAAAACAATTCAATAATGATAATTCATTTTAAATTTCACAAAAAATGTAATAAAATTGAAAATAGATTTAATAAAACAAATGCAATGAATCTATTAATTAAGAGGAGTTAACCTTTGCGTGAGGCAACCATTGATTGCTGTCCCATTATCCCCTCCTATTATTTTTAGTTTTTAAGAATTGAATTATTAACCTTATGTTTATTTTGTACAAATTTTATTTGACACCACGTGTCATTAACTCCAAAATAACTAAAATCAAGAAAACATTTATGTATTAATATTTTATCAATAAAATTATAAAATACAAAATTAAAATTAAAATAATTATAATCAAGAAGAAAATACTCACTTGAAATTATCATTTAACAGGCAATTTAAATTGTTTGTTACAAAAGTAAATTTGTTTAGAATAAGCTCGGCATCAAAGTTATGAAGCTCAAACAAAATATGTTTATAAATTTTATTTAGCACGCATAGCGTTGTCCCAAAAATAAGTACATTTTATCATCAAAATCTGTTAAATTGGAATGCCCGTGCCTCAAACAAGTTACAAATTTGTACATATCATTATACATATAAATTTATTTTTATTAAGGATGGCTTAAATATCATGTAAAATCAAATAAATTAATTGTAAAAAATATTTGGTGTCATAGATCATTGATTGAAACAAATATTTGTGCACTTATCATACGAGAATTCTAAATAACACTTCATTTTAAATAATTGTCATAAATAAAATTATTGAGACCTGGTAAAATTTATTCAAAACTAATTACAGTCACATGATGAAAATACTATTTAACAGGAAATTTTAATTATTTATTATAAAAGTAATTTTGTTTTGAGTAAGAATGACATCGTAATTGTGAAGCCCAAATAAAATATGTTCACAAATTTTATTAGGCACTTGTGGTGTTGACCAAAAAATAAATACATTCTATTATCAAATTTTGTTAAACTGGAGCAACCGAGCCTTAAGCAATGGATAATTTCAATTGTTCGTTATACAAATAAATTTATTTTTATTAAGGGTTGCTTAAATTTCACTAGAGATCAAATAAATTAGTTGCAAAAAATTAATTTGGCACTATATATCGTTAACCCATAATATTTATCACATGAAAATTTCAATTAATACTTCGAATTTAATTATTTATCACAAAAGCAATTTTACATGTACGTCTAATAATAATCTTCACAGATTATATTTGGCAGCCCATAATATTCAGTGTCATATAAATTATGTACTTAAATTTTATTTGGCAATCGTACAAGAAAAAAAATTTAATGCTAAAAAAATTAATTTGTGTGATTTAAGAGCTCGGTTCAATAACCAGTTGGCAGTAATTAAAAAATGGATGATAAAATGGTGTCCCGATGCTTGAGGTAGACGCACATGTCATGTTGCTTCGAAATAGCTATTCGACCGTCGGTCATTCTCATGTCTTTTCATCCTCAATACTCTTCTTCCTCCCAAGCATTTTCTCCCGCCTCGCATGCATTTTCTGCCATTTTTTGCCGTCTCCAATGCGTATCTGTTGGATTTCTTTCCAAGCCAAGTCAATCACTTTTTCTTTTTTTATTTAGCAAAAGAAAATCTCTTTATGAATCTAAGTAATTTCTGTTGTATTGCTTTCGAAGGCCCTTTCTTTATACGTCTCATTTTTAACCTGAGAAATAATTAAAAAGAAGAGAACCAACAAGAATATCCATAGTTCAGTGGAAACGTGCAAAACTTAAAATGAAAATGGAAAAACAAACCCCATTAAGCAAAAGACATTTTCAGACAATCAATTGGGGTGATTTTATTCATCCCAAGATGAATATAAAACCAAACATAAATCATGAAAGAAAATCCTGCAACAACTGAAATTAGATATCCACATCCACAATGCATCCATTAGAAAATCAAGAATATTTGAAGTTCCAGGCAAGTCATGTAGTGGCATAATAACAAGAATAATGTGAGGCTAAGTGTTGTCTCCCTCTGCTTCTCTGACAAATTGCACCACATCACAATACCAACCAAAAGAAATCAAATATCTACATTAGCCCAATGAAACCATCCTCCTGAGAAAGAACCACCACCAGCAATGGAAGGAAAGACAAGACAATCTCCTTTGAGATAAGAAATACATAGATAGCCAAATTCTACTGCTCTGATTGGGGCAATGATGGTGACTTATATCATTTACCGACCTGTGCAGAAAACAAAAAGAACTGGACACGTTGTATTGCATGACTAGGGAAATCCTATTGACTGCCACTTTCTCCAGTCCAGCAAAAGCATGAAACATATAAATGCTTGAATAGTATAGACCCTTTACCCCAAAAGGAAATTGACAATCTTAGTTCCTAGTCTGTGAAGATGCATTGCTAGGCGATCCATTTTATGATTGAGGCCAAACAAAAACCTGTACTCGAGATCCGAGCATCCATGACACTGATATAGGAAGTATGCCTCCAACACAGTTGGCCAAAAAATCAACACAGCAGAGTAGAACAATATTAATACGAGAAATCTTGCTGGTTTTTGCCTCTGACATTTTTTAAACAACAATGATGAAAGGAAACCCCCTGCAAGAACTAGGAATATTGCAGACTTCCCACCTGGTCTAGTATTGCTTAATGTCATCTTTGCATACATCTTGTAAACAGGATAGGTCATCAAGAGTTGTGCCAGTAGCAACCCTTCTGCGAAGCCAAAAACCTTCCAAGGAACTTATACCCATCAGAATAAAAGAGATATGAAAGGAAAAATACACTACTCCTGAACCAAGCAGCAAATTCTGCAATTGCCAATCTTCAAAATAATCTACCACAATCCACATTGGTCCACATAAAGTGCAGCCCTAAGATAAAAACAGGTAGTGGAAAAAAGAATCGAGTAATGTTCAACTAAATCATATGTGAGATTCATAACATTAAAAATGAGCAAAGAGATCTTTATAGAGTCATAGATGCAGGCACAATAATGAGATCATTGTTATCAGAGCCCCCTTAAAGCAAGAACAATAAAGGCTTATCCATTTTCTGTCTGGCCATGAATGCCACTGCTCAACTCCCAGCAAACAAAAACCTACACAAATTCACCCACAAGCAAAGTCTTCATGAGCCAACTTACTAAGTAATCTAACAGCCAACAAAACAGGAAGATAAAGCAAAAAACCCTTTTGATATATTGAGTAATGAATGTCAATGAAACCTCTAACTTGTTCATTTGTATCTTGTAAGCCCTGAGATTCAAATCAGACAACTTGAGAAGGATCCAAAATGTGTTTAAAATTGTAGAGAGAGATTAATTCATCAGTTCGTAAGCCCTGAGATCCAAACCAAATCGACTGAGCAGAGAAATAACCCTAAAGCTGGAAATACAAGCATAATAAGCAGAGAAATAACAGGGAGACCCCACACTATCAGTTGCAGGAGTGGATTCCACAAGCCTCCAATTCCATCACTGCACAACACGCAACAACCAAAGATATCCAATAGAATCTGAAATCAACAGAAATAAAAACAAATCCTGCGATTTTATTCCTGCCCAATGAAGATTGGCTTATTCCATATAGATTTATTGACAATAATGAAAATAAACTCCAAATTACATGGCTGCATAGTCAATTAAAATAGAGGAAAACAAGCATGAAACCTTAAGAGATTCCAGTTGAGAGGACAGAGAACGAAGATGCCCGCATGCAATTTGGTTGCATCCCAAATCGTGGTCAGCATGTATAGATTTAACTAGGAAATGAAATAAATCAAAAATCCATCTTTTTCAAGCTCACCTTCGACGATGCAAAATCCAGCAGCTCTTCCTGGCTTCTCCTCTTCTCTGATGATGGTGCGACCGGCAATGTGAAATGGACAGGCAGCTCCCCCTCTTGGCTTTTCCTCTTCTACATCTCTCATCTGCTCCCTCGTCCAGGTCACTCTCTCTATCCCGTACACTCAAGATCCGGCAGTTCTTCCTGGCTCCTCCTCTTCTCCGGTGACGTGCCGACAAGCAGATCCTCTTTGCTTCTCCTCTTCTCTTCCTTCATCTACTCCCTCCTCTCTGTCTCTCTATCCCGTCAAAAGAGGAAGCTTTTGGAGGAAGCTAATGGGCATGTCAAAGTCATTCACGCGAATGTACATGCGACTGGAGAAACTTACTTTCCAATTTTGCCCCGTTAAATCTGAATCATACATTTAAAATGGACGGCAAATGTGGTGTTTGCACTTTTATCGAGCGTGAAAACGTTTTCACTGAAACCGGACTCTCTTTTTAAAGTCCTTTGCCTTCAGTACATTACAGAACATGGATGCTGTGTTCTCCAGTTAACGCTAGAATTCTTTTGCTAGCATTACTTAGTTGAAAGCAGTGATATCTCTACTGCCCATTTCTACCTATTTCTCCCTTGCTTTTGGTTTACACATATCCTTTCAAGGTAACTCAACTCATCTTCACCGTCCACAATTATTGGGCAGTTGAATATGGAATCATTATTGTAAACATGGCACGCACTGGTGGTTCGAAATGCCTTGATAGGCGTTTCTTTCAAATTCCATTACTGCATATTTTTAGCAAGTGCCATGATGATATTGTTGTTAGTTTACTTAGCAATCAATTAGATTGCCTCATCAGGTGGCCAATAATCCAAATCTTTTGAACCTGTTCACCGGGCAAACAGAGCATGAAGTTTGTCATCATGCAAAACCATGAATAGAAATGACGTTATATTTCATGGGCTACGCTAACTTCCAAAACTCAGAAGCTGGACAACTCAAAATTTGTTATCCCACACCGACTAAAGTTCATGTATCCCATGCATGTTAGGAGTATGATGTTTTAATAATTGTGTCTTGGATGTGTGAGTATCCTAAGGACATTATTCACTCTCCAATTATTCCTTATACATTATTATTCTTTGCTTTGAATCATGAATCCAATATCAAATTATTGTTCTACACGGAATGCCATTTCCATACTAAATTGCTAATGGAAGCTTCTTGTGGTCATATTCGTAGACTCTAACCGAAATATGGATTAAGTACTCGGCTCCTCATTCACTCCTGTAAATGAGGAGGTACAAAATTGGTGCAAACAATTTTATGCGTGTCGTAGGGCGATCATGTTCTTAGGGGGGGCATTTGTGCTTGGTGAAGAGGAAGAAAGTGGGAGTGAAGAGTTCACTAATCGTGACTTAGCACTTCAACGTGAGTTATTTCTGTTCTCACTCCTTCGCGGGGGGGATAGGCGGTGTTATGCATAATCGCGGATGAGTACATTAGCATTCAACCAATTGTGTGACCTAGTGAAGAGTAAAGGATATCTACAACCCACTAGATATGTAACGGTCGATGAACAAATGGGTATGTTCTTGCACACCTTGGCCCATAATGTACGAAATCGTTCAATTGGCGCATACTTCTGTAGATCTGAAGAGGCAGTTCATCGCCATTTTCATAGATGCCTCCAATCAATACTTAGCCTATATGAAGATTGTGTCAACCCTCCCAGCACGTTCACTCATCCAAAGATTACTTCCGACCCCACATTAGCACCATATTTTGAGGTAAGCTTGTGACAATTATACCATTTTATCCTACAATTTGAATTCCGTATTTATAATATTTACCATTAATTAGGGTTGCATTGGTGCCATTGACGGTACACATATCCCTGTTTTGCCTCCCCCGGGGAATGCATTGCATTTAAAAATAGACATGAAAACCCAACACAGAACGTGATGGCAGTATGTGACTTCAACTTAAAGTTCACATACATACTAGCTGGTTGGGAAGGAAGTGCACACGATGCTAAAGTGCTCCAATCCGCACTTGATCGACCCACCAATCCATTAATAGTTCCACAAGGTAAATATATGCATTTTTCCACAAGTGAATTCTAGGCTTGTCTGAAATGCCTGGATTGAAATTGACTTTTTTGAACGGTTGTCACAGGACATTATTTCTTGGTGGATGCTAGTTATGCACATGTGCCGGGTTTCATGGCACCATATAAAGGGGTTTCCTACCATATAAGCAATTTCGGTCATGGAAGGAATCCAAGAAATAATCAAGAGTTATTCAACCTCAGACATGCAAGATTGCATTCAACTGTTGAGCAACTTTTCGCAATCTGGAAGAAGAGATTCCTAATATTGCAAGTCGCAACAAGTTATCCTTATAAAATACAGGTCCAAATTGTCATAGCTTGTGCCATCCTACACAACTATATAACTGATGTTGATGGTCCAGACCTTCCCTGCGAGATAGGTGAGGAACCATGTCTTGCCGCAGATGAGAGATTGAGTAACAATGAAGTGGAAGCAACTCGTGAAGTGATGATAAGGGGGGTGTCTATGGAGGCGCGAAATATGTGGAAGGACAAACGAGATCGCCTAGCACATCAAATGTGGCACGATGGCCTTACCATTTAGGGATCCATGAGAACACAACTAAAAGCATGAAACACTCATGTACAACATTCTCGTTTAGTAGTGAGGCTTTCCATTACATTTTAACTTTAGATTTCTCTGCTCTCATTAAATTAAATGTGATTTCTGACGGGTCTTCTCCCAAATGTATCCTACACAATATGTTTTTGTATATGAAGATTACTTGCTCATATTTGAATTGTGTTTAGATGGGTTGCATGGATTACTTCCGACGTGTATTGATTGGGGAGTCGGCATCCCCAAATGGAGTCACTCCCCCCAATACAGGTTATGAACAACCATCTTCATCCAGACATCGCCATCAATGGACAAAAGCACAGGATAGGAAGTTGGTGGAAATACTCTTATAGAACTTACATTCGCGTACAATTGAAGTGAATAAAATCAAAGATGTCATTTACCATACCATTGCTCAGGAACTTAGTAATGTATTTGCGGTTCCTATTAGTCCATCCAATGTTAGGAACAGGGTAGTGTCTATAAGGAAGACGTATGAACTGTATCGCAAAGTAATGGATAAGACTAGAATGGGGTGGATTTCTGAAGAGAGTAGATTCACAGGGACCGAAGATGTATGGCAGTCACTCATAGCGGTATCAATAAGCAGAACATATATCTCATGCTTGATGGATTTGCATCTATGTCTATTTAATGCACTTATTTCATTTGACATTTTCAAATTACTAATCTTGTTTTTGCAGCAAGACAAGAAGTACAACCGGTTAAGACGGCCTCAACACCTGAGTTATGATGACCTCCATGAGTTATTTGATGGCAATCATGCGACAGGTGATTATGCATTGGGTTTTGACGGTCATCAAGAAGATGCGCAAGAAGGTGGTACTCATGATATCTTTTCAGACAGCCTTAGGATGGAGACCCAAGGTACGCATGAGTGTACCTTTGGTTCACCCACGGGCAACTCTGAAATCCTAGGCTCATCAACCATCCCCCTTGGAGGATCATCTAGCCAATCGAATGTGCCGTCAAATGAGGGTGAACCATCCCCTAGCTCCTTTGGCCGCACCTCAAGGCGTAGTGCCCGTAGACGGCCACATACTGCAGCGCAGGAGGTTACAAGCGTGATACAGACCTTGTTGGCACAACCCGCCAATCTGAGTTGTACACATATTGTTAGACCACATTGGGAAAGTGATTATCAGTCGTTGCCAGCAGTGTTGGGCTCCATGGGTCTAAGCGACGATGAGTTCGCCACGTATCTTTCGTACTTTTCCAAATTTTCCCATTATGCCACACAAATTTTACAGGGAGATGATCGTACATGTCGTGTTATATTGCATGGGATTAGACATGGTTTATGAGGAGTATGTCAGTTTCGATTTGAACATTGACCATTGAGCATGTCTGTTTAGACAATGGATTGTTAATGTCTTTATTATACACTTTTCATAGAACTTGTTATTTGTATGAGCCTCATATGGTGGAACTTGAGTATTGGTGTATTTTTATTTTAAATGTACTAGTTATTCGATAGCAATGGATGGACTCGCATTTTCACGCGCATGTTGTTGTCGCTTGATATGATCACTGCAACTATTTGATCACCATCATTAGTTTATATACAGTGTTTATATGTATTTTGAAATTTTCTTTATGCAATATTTCACAGGAAAATAACAGGAGATGGTGTGATGTTATGTTGTATTCAAAAGTCATGTTCCCGGTGTGTACACTTCAAGGCCAGAAGCACATATTCAAGTCAATGGTTTTAAAGGATCTTGCTTTAAAGCTTTTCAGGATTTAGCTGATGCTGAGAAGGCATGGGCAGCCTTCATTGGAACAGGAAAGGAGAGAAATGATAATAAGATTATCAACTTATGTGACTGTTCGAAATGCAGTACTAGCACTACTTCCGTAGTCATCAACCTCAGTGAGTGTAAGACTTGTGGGAAACAGAAATAGATGTAACATAATTTTGTTAATAATCACATAACTTGTAACAGTTTGCCCTGAACTGTTTGGGGGCATGACTTGCACTTGTGTTGAATTGTACGAAAATATTATCCTAGACTAATGGTAGGTTTTATGGAATCCACAACTCCCCTTATATTTTTTATAATATTTGATATATGACAATTCACATATGCGCGGACGGTCGTGATCATCCATGGGCCAGGATCATATCTAGCTAACGGCCCATCCTTTTGTACTCTCCATGCTTTTTGTCGAGAGGTAGACCATGTGTTTATTTTTTAATTGCTAAACCATTGGATTTTTGACATTTCTTAATTATTACCACAAATTAAGAGTCAAATTTATAATGACTTATTCGAGTATAAATGCTAAGGAAATTTTTATACTTAAATTACTTCATCATAAATTTTCCTGTTTTTGCAAGAATATTACATGCCTTGGGCCAAATTACAAGCAACTTTCTGAACAATTATAAGTGTAGTTACATAATTTTCCTAAAATCGAAAGTGTATCACTTTTAGAAGATAATTACATTATTGACTAGTAAAAATTTTACAAAAATGATGAAAATATTATTTGAATATTTTATCCGTTCTAGTATGCTTTTCTTATGCAATGGCTTAAAAATATTTATAAAAGAGATAATGATTACAAATAATAATTTCATTCATTTAACGGCATTTTCATCATTTTTTCCAAATTTTTTAATGGTTGGCAACTTAACTCTGATGGAAATGGCATACACGCAATATTCAAAATTCGTTCCAATATCAATATAAATTTCTATTTTAAACGTCATTTATGAAGCTCTCCACGATAGTGTAAATAAAAACGTTTTTTTATTGCCTTCTTATGTGCTTTATTCCATGAGATTGCATTTCCAATAATCTGTATCCCATCCAAATCAGAGTATGCTTTGAATTACTGGGGACTGAAATGATGATAAACGTGTAGTTGAGTTATCGAAATAATAATAATAATTATTATTATTATTATGAAGTTTCTTGCCCCATAATCAAATTTCGTTTTGACTTATATGAGATATTGCCGGAGTCGTTTGGTTTTATAAATATGATAATTCTTTCTCTTTGTAATAAGCTGTTTTAATGGTGTTTCCAATCTTCTTATTACTTTAAATGGGCTACAATAATAGTTTCCACAGTTTTAAAAGTTCGTCAATTCACATATGCAGTGGAGTTAGGAATGTACAAAAAATATTTAAAAAAATACTTGTGCGAGTAATTCACACATTTTCTTGTTCAAATTTTTTTTGCAATTATTAAAATTGAAATGTCACTAAAAAATTACTTGTCTGACTTCTATAAACATGACATGCCCGGATCAACCCCGGGATCCCGGCCCTCTCTCTATATATAAATACTAGTTATTTTTGTATCATAAAAAAAAGAACTTAGCCTTTTATTATATAAATGGCCCGCCCGCCGGGACCTCGAGATCCTGAGCCTCCTTACCGCTATATATTAATATTATTTTTTACGGTAAAAAAAGTACTTGTCCTTTTATTGTTAACATGGCACGCCCTGATCAACCCTGGGATCCTGGCCCTCTCTAAATATATATATTTTTATTTTTTATCAAAAAAAAACTTAGCCTTTTATTATGTAAATGGCATGCCCAGTGGGACCCCGGGCCTCTCATACCGCTATATATCCTTATTATTATTATTTTATTATAAAAAAATTACTTTGCCTTTTATTCCAAACATGGCACACCCAGATCAACGCCGGGATCCCGGCCCTCTCTCTATATATATTTGCAAGATTTTTTTTCATATGTTATATTACTGTTTTATAAAATGAATTTCCTAAATAGTGAAGAAGACTAAAATACTCCTGAAATTGTTGATTTTGAAAATAAAAATTAAATGTGTGAAAATATTATAAAATAATACAGTGGATATATGATACACATGAATTATGAAGAAAAAAAATCAAGAAATTAATAAATAACCATTGTATGAGAGATGAAAATGCTATTAAGTCATAGTTTTTTTTTATTTCTCATAACTTTTTTCATGAATATAAATTATTGATTTTTAAATTTAAAAGTTCTAAATTCACTATGTTATGATGTTAATATTTATAACATTTAGGTTTCCAAAAATTTGTTAGCAGCATGAATATAAAAATTTATGTTTTCAATAGTTACATTAGAAAAACAATAAAAATTAAAAGCAACGACTTGCATGAATATTTTTTTGCACCGGCATAAATTTATATATGTTCATGTACATGGATTAATTATATTTTATTGCCAAAAATCACATGTAGAAAAGTTGTTTTTTGTGTATATTTATTATCGCAGACGGTAATTGTATAATCACTCTCAACAGGTGTTAAGATGATGAAATGTAAGTTTTCAATGAGTCGATTTTTGACACGGTAAATTCCCACCTGATTTAGAGGTGAGCATGTGCGTTAGGCTGGCGTGCGTAGAAAACACGACCGTTGCTGGTTTCATAGTCCACCTGCAGACTATGCAGCAGCATTGCTTAATCGTGACAATGCGGTGTCAGGAGCGGTCTACCCGTACGCTGTGTCCATCATTTAAAGCAATATCCGGACATGATGGATGACGTGTTTTTCAAATGCAAAACATGTCAAAAACTTTTAAGCAATTCAACATGATAATTCATGCAAGTTGGGTAACTTAAGGGTGCGTTTGGTTGGAGTTTAAGAGTAAAAAATAACGGCATAAAAATCAGCCATTTACCGACTTGAACCAACTAGAAATTTCAGTCATAGGCGGTTAATGGTTGTTATAAATGTGTGTCCAGACCACCATTTCTTAGACGCCAGTTATCTGCACAGTAAAAAGCTTCGGAAAAAAGTTGTTTCTTTCAACCTCTCCCATTTCAAAATTTTTTTACTGCATTATTTTTTGTCTCCTCTCATCAATATCCATCAGCAGTATCGAAGCTTTGTCATCCTAGAGCCATGAAGGCTGTTATTTTTCAACTAAACTGCTATTGCAAGAAAGTATTATAAGGTATGCAATTAATGGCCTTTGTTACTACATTTAATTATACCCAAGCATCAGTCTCCATCCTTGAAGTAGAAGCCTAAAATTTTTGGAAAATTCAAATGAAGGCCCTGTTTTTATTATACGAGTTATGGGATCTAGTCCAAAATAGCTATGATCAACCCAAAGATGATATAGAGCTTTTATTTTGGGATGAAAATAAGAAAAAAGATAATATTATGAAGATCAAATGCTTGATGTAAAAGTCTTACTATATATTCAACAAAGAGTAGACAAGACAATATATCTAAGAATCATGAATGCTACAACGTTGAATGGGGCCTTGAGTATTTTGAAAAATGAATTTAAAGTCCATGACAAATAATTTCCATCAAACTCCAGTATTATGGAAGGATTTTGGTACTCTATTAACGAAGGAAGGCGAAATAGTGCACGTATTTTTCTTCCATATTTTTAATGTTATAAATTAAATTAGAAGCTATGTGGGATATAGTAGAAGATAATAGAATTATTTCAAAAATATTGAGAAGCCATGTGGTAGTTCCTATAGAAGAATGAAAAGATTTATCT
The DNA here is from genome assembly GCA_030490835.1 of Annona cherimola. Lineage (NCBI taxonomy): Eukaryota > Viridiplantae > Streptophyta > Magnoliopsida > Magnoliales > Annonaceae > Annona > Annona cherimola. Next base: position 77,138,354 of record CM059975.1, on the reverse strand, counting down.
ATAATTTTCTTAATTGAATTAGTGGGTTCTCTTCATGCCCATGCAGAAAAAATGTGTAGATTTTCAAAACAGCCCTTGTAGCAAGCATTCGAGTCAAAATTCAATATTTCAAAATGAGATGGAGAAAAGAAAATTCAAGAAAAAGATAAAAATAATCATGGAACAAAAATTTAAAGAAAGCCACCAAATAATTATGGCAAGGGGAGGAAGATTCCAAAATTAAAAAAAGAGAAAATGCTAAGTTTTCTTTTTATTACAAATTATGCAATAAAAGTGGTCATAATACAAATAATTGTCAATATAAATGTATGAGATGCAAGAGGCCCACTCCTTTAGATAAAGATTGCTAGTATAAACAAGTGGTAGATTATTATGAGAATAGTTGCTCAAACAATTAAGTATTTATCTCTTGTTTAATTCTTTCAAAAGAGTCATATGATGTTTGCTACCTAGATAGTGGGTTTTCAAACTATATGACTGATGATTTATCAAAATTGATGAAAATATGGATCTAAGGTGACTCTTGAGAATGATGAATCCTAAAATATTAAATGAAAAGACATTACTGCTATAAAATCGAAGGATAGGAATTCCAAATTTATTCATGATATTCTCTATGTTCCTGGCTTGACCTAAAATTTATGGTAAATGCCTCCTTATTGACAAACAAAAGAAGCAATTAATTAACACAATAAAAATGACTTCCAACAATGTATTTCCTTTTATGATGCTACCTGCTCATAGATATATATTAAATTGCAAAAATGTAGATGATTCCACATTATGACATATGAGATTTGGGCACTGAAACTTCACTCACCTAAAAGTGCTTCGACAAAAGGAAATGGTTAGTGAGCTTCCATCAATTGCTGTTAAAAGGAAAGTGTACGAAGTCTTTATATATAGAAAAATGCACGGATTGTCATTTCTTAAGACGTCATGGAGAGTTAAAGCACCTTTGGGCCCGAAGTAAAAATATATTAAAATCTTTCTAGGCAGAGGCTGTTAACATAACCATTTATTGCTAAATAGATCCCGCACGAAAGCAATTCTTGATATGACACTTTATGAGGTTTGGTATAAACGAAAGCCAAAGGTCAAGCATTTAAAAATGTTTGGGTGTGTTGCATGTCACATATGTAGTTATGTACACATTCCAAAAGAAAACAGAGAGAAGATGGATGAAAAATGAGAAACTATGTATTTTTGTTGGCTATAATGATGAATCTAAGAGTTATCATCTCTATACGCCCGATGCCAAACAATTAATTATCTCAAAAGACATCATCTTTGATGAAGTCGAATCTTGGCAATGAAATGAGTCTCAAAAGATAGGACAAGGAAACAGTAATTTGTCCACAGAATACAGCTTGGCCACAGCTTAGCACCTTATACCACTCTTAACTTCTCACTTAGTCACTTTTATGTATGCCTCCCTTTGTGTCCCTATGCTCCCAAGTGTGTTATTAAGTCCCCTTTACAAACGAAAGTTAAAGATATATATAGTATACATAAGCTAACCAACTAAACATATGTCAAGCCCAACTCAAGCCACATGTCCTTGGTTCTCTGTGAAACCCTTAATTTTTAAACAAATTTCTAATAGATAAATTCAGATTTTATAATTACATAAATTTGGATGTTTTCATATTTACAAGTTCATAATGGGATTGATTTTTTTATATGTGGAAAAAAAATTAGGGGTAAAGTTTTGTAATTTCAGATGTGAATAATGTCGGAGATTAATTGTAAATTGAGGAATTATATTGATTATATCATTTACAATTTTAAATTATTAGTAAAGTTAAGTTGGATATTAAATGGGCATAAATGCTTTATGGAAGCAATTTAAAATCAGAAATTGAGATTGCTTAAATGGTTAAAAAAATTGGCTATGAATGGAGAGATCAAGGGTTCACATGGTAAGGTTAGCAATTCTATAAATTTTTTCCTCAATTTTGGCATGTGGGACCGACAAGTGGATAACGTTCAATTGCCACAGGTGGATAGAGTTCAATTGAATTACAAATTTAATCTCCCACACGAATTAAGTACATGCGTTGAAGTAGAAGGAATTTGAGGCGTCAGCAATATGTCAACCGGTTGACATGGTGTTTTAATATTGATGTTAAAAACGAGACGTTGAAGGAAATAAAAGGGAAGGCGCGGAGTACATAACCTGAAGTGGGATTTTGCAGCCATGGATCAATAAAGGGATTTGGAGGTTTTTTTTTTTCTTTTGTTTGAATAGAATTTTCTTAGAATGACTATGAGGCTTGTAAGTGAGATATTTATATTTATAATATTAATGGTATTACGAGTGCATACGTCCACCAGGAGTTACTCCGGAAAAAATTTTGTGTTGGTTTATATTACAGTATAATATGATTGAAGTGGATGATGGATGAGATTTGATTAGTATGTTAATTTATGCCATTCTATAAGAATATTTTAGACCATATATTTTATGATGATTATCTAGCGGATTTGTATTTAATATAGTGATATATTTTTTAGAACAAGAGGAGCAGATGACTTAGTGTGGTTTTCAAATCTATTGCATCATGATATTATATTAGGCAAGGAAGCAGTGCTATTTGGATTTACTTTTATATAATTCCAAGAGTACGCAGATGGTTTGAATTAAATAAATGATATTTTATTGGGTTGGATTTTAATGCTGGAGGATAAATAATGAAAATATTTGATGATTTAAAATCTAAATAAAATCATGGAGCTTTGATTGTATGTTGAATGTGTTAATTTAGATACAGATGGATATATATGACGTCCAGGGGGTCCATGTTATATATATTACTTGATGTGACTTTCTATTTAGGTGTATACATTGGACGTCCGGCTTTGGCTTAAATTTTGTAACGAATAAAAAAAAAAAAAGAAAAAAAAAACACTCGGGGGACGTCCATGCATGGAATGCCCACCCATTCAGACAATGGATGGAAGTTGTATATAATTTAATATTATATTAAAGAGTGACGGTTTAAGTTATAACGAAGTGGAGGAAACTGGAGTTTTATTAACTAGAGTTGAATTTTGTGAGTTGATCATAGCGTTAAATTTTTTTCTAAATTTTAGAGATTTTTAAGAGTTTTTAAACTGATTTTAATCATATTTGTTGGATAATTTTAAGGCAGGAAAATTCCAATACAAGATAGAGAATTTCAGTCATGTCTGCTAAATGAAATAAAAAGGGGGATTACCGATTATTTATGTAATATGAATCCGAAAGAAAAATGTTATAGTAATCTTATTGATGAATTCTTGCATGCATTTGAATGATGAAGGATTCAAGGTTGAGTTGGATTCTAAGAAGGAAAGGTTTGGTTTTGTATATTTGAGGTAAGTAGGATTTTTTTCTTTTATTTAGATGTTTATAGATGTTGATGGATGTTTGTTTTTGGGCATGGATGTTTTGTGATGAGTTGGATATTTTGCTTGAGATTTTTATAAAAACTTTTTTCTTGAAATGTATGATTTTCTTGGCTTTAATTATTTAATCGAGTTGAGGAGTATTAAAATTTATTTTGATTTGACGATGGATTTATAAATTTTTTAAAGTATGAGTTTAATGGAAATGTTTTTAAAATAAGCATATGAGCATGGGCATGATGTATGAGTGTATTATTGCATGTTGAGTATGACATATGATAGTTCTCTGGGCGAGCTGGAGAATAAAAGGAGTTACAGTATATTGCGGTATAGTCATGTAAGATGTTGATAGTTATCATTCCATCGAATGAGCCGCATGACATAGATGAGATGTGGAGTATAACTGCTTGCATGAGCATAGTATGGATGAGTATATGAATTTTTTAGATATTTGATGTTTGAGTTATTTTTGAAAATGATGTTTGTTTGGTTTAATATTTGAGTTTTGTCGCTATCTTACTTAATGAGTTGGTCTGGACTCATTCCGATTTTTTCTATTTTTCAGTTAATAAGAAAAGCAAGGGATGCAGAATATCTCTAGTCTCAACCATTTAGTAGAAGTTAGGTTAAATAGTTATTTAAATTTAAGTTATTTTGAAGTCGAGTATTTATATGTAGACCATTTGAATTTATAATATTTATATAGTGAGATTATAAAATTTATTTGATAGATATGGAGGAGTTTGATGTAAATTTTCATAATTATAAAAGAGATGTAATTATGGATTTAGTATTTTCCCTTAGCTTGATCGATCCTGGCAATTTTTATTTCATGATTGCCGATCATGAGAGGTACATGGCTAGTGAGGCGTGACATTCTCTCATGTAAAGACACATGTCGCACACATGTCCCACAACCAAGAAGCCCATGAGTCCTCCTAGAACACTTGTCTCCTTCTTCTTACATCAAGGAGTTGGCTATGACTAAGATGACGTTTGGTTATGTGAAATGGCAAACAATCATGGGATGTTATGGGAATAAAAGAAGGAATATTGTGAAAATTATGTGATTGATAGGAAATGATATAGATAAAATTAGAATAAATAAGTATGATGGAAGGTAGTTGGTAGGAAAAATGATTTGAATATAGGGGTAAAAGTGAAAAAAATATTATTATTATCTGATAAATAATTGCCCTCGAAAAACGTGATCCCATACCATCCATGAATTCCTGTGAATAGCCAATGCCAAACATCCCCTAAGTCTCTCACTTTCTAAGGAAGTGGCTTAGTCATGAAGGACTTAGTCCAAGCCCTTCCACACGTGCAACATATAAGCGCCACATGTATAGTAGTAATCCACATCATTGCCATGTCACCGCCACCTAGCAGTCCTCCTCACCTATCGCATGCTTAGCCCACTTGATATATACCTCATTACTCCTACTCAGTAAGATATTCAATGCATTACTGTCTACGAGCAACATGCATTACCGATATGATTCGCATCCATGACTCGTACCACGGCCATCTCGCTTCCACAATCATGCACACATGAACACCTCATGATCCCACCTTAGTCCTGCTCCATGATCAATCCTCGCTCACATCTCGTGTCCACTAAGACTTGAATCAATAATGTGCCTTATCGCGTCTCATTTTTCTCACCTCGTGTAAGTGCTTCACTTGGATCGTCCGCTTCGCTCTTCATGATCCATTCTTTAGGGGTTTATGGGTCTCCCCCACTCAAACTCATCAATGTCTGGATTGATGCAAGCACCACAGACTCACATCCTTTGATAATGTCCTGTGTTTTAACAAGCTTACTGTCAATATTGTTCCACCATAAGAACAAAAAGGATCACGCTTCTTCTTTAGCAACTGTAAATTATGTCTAACCACACATAGGTAGACTGCTGCACAACATGAATCCGATGCTGCTTTAGCTAACCCCTTAGCTTTCAATGACCAATGCTAGGACACACTTAGCTTATTACTAAGTCTAGTCGACACTCGACTACATTGCAACACACCATCTGATGTTGCACTAGCCAACCACCTTTGGCCACAGTTAGCCCATATGGCTAACTTCAGTTATGCACCACGATCAACTTGATCTGACCATCCCCTTTGGTCCAAGTTAGAAATTTTCCAAGTCCTACATAACTCTATGCCCCCAATATCATCTTCCAACGATGTTGTTAGGCCAACCTGATTTTAATCCAGGATTCAGGTTACGCTCGAACCTTTCAACAAGTTTTAGTATCCATCTATACAGAAACCTTTTCTATAGACCAAAAGACATCAAGGAGCCTCCTAAAACCTTCACATATGCCTTTACATGCTCATGCACAAGCTTTTATGATAGCTTGAACACTGGCCATCTTTACACTAGTTCAATCTCCACTGTCTTCCACTTACCACATCTCATTTAACAAGTTAAGGACCAACACCACACTGGATTTCTTCTTAGGCTCAACAAAACCACATCTTATACTCGGACTCCATCTATATATAGCTCACTATGTCATCGCAACTTGAGCACCTCTAGCCCAAATGCTTCTTAGCATGCACCCTGCTAAACACTCTTTGATAGTACAAAGACATCCATCTCAAGACTGCTATACTCAAGGAATGTCCCTTCCTTGGCAAAGCAACAAATTATCATACAAGTACCTAACCCCTCAAGCACCCACTTAAGTTTTACAAGTGTTCACCAACTTCGTTACCCAAATCAACAAAATAAAATCCCAAGTAAACATTTCTTTGATACAAAACTATCACGGGTCTAGATCGTCTATATGATTTCACACCACTTGTCGGCCTAAGATCCACGGTCTTAGTAGCCTAAACCCCATGCTTATGAAGTTAAACAACTCCAACCTAACTAGAATATGAAAGATAGGAATAAAACAAAACAACACGAAAGCCACATAAGAAGCTTGTAGTAAATCCATGTTATCCCAACCTATGATTAAGGAAATAATGCTTTGTACACAGTATACAGCTTACCCATAGCTTAGCACTTCATAACACTCTTGACTCCTTACCGAGTCTCTTCTATTTGTACCTCCCTTTGTGTCCCTATGCTCCCAAGTGTGTTCTTAAGTTCAACGCCACAACTAAACCAAAAAGATGAAAAGAAAAATGGTCAAGGCTTAAGTTCTCCACCAGCCTTGATTCAAGCCTAGTTCTTCATTAGCCTCTTCTCGAGACCCGACTCCTTCAAGGAAGTGATGATCATTGGAAGATATCTATCAGAGTTGTGATGTGGTATTCTTTGCTTGTGAGCCACAAAAATTTCAAGATGATATAAAAGAAGAGCACTGGATTAATGCTATGATTGAGGAGATGAAAATGATTAAGAAAAATCAAACTTGAATACTGGTTGAAAACCAAAAGATAAAGAGACTATTGGACTGAATTAGGTTTATAGAACTAATATAATGAAGATGACTCCATTCAAAAATATAAAGTCAGGCTAGTTGCCAAAATCTATTCATAGTTTCATAGAATTGATTATACAAAAACATTTTCCCCCGGTTGTGAATATGAAAATTATTAGAATTGTGCTTTCTCCTACTGTACAGTTAAAATTACAATCTTTTTAGGTGGATGTCAAATCAGTTTTTTTCAATAGAAAATTAAAGAAGATTTTATATGGGGCTGCTAGAAGGTTATATTATTGAAGAACAAGAGGATAAAGTATATAAGCTACACAAGGTGTTATATACCTAAAATAAGCTCCAAGAGCCTGGAATAGCAATATTGACAATGATCTTCTTTGGCATGGCTTCATCAGAAGCTCTAGTGAGTCGTCACTCTATATAAAGACACAAGGGACTCAAGATTTTCTTATCTTATGCCTATATGTTGATGATCTTCTATATATGGGCACCAGTTCATAGATGGTCAAGGATTTTAAGAAAGCTGTGATGCTAGAATATGAGATAATAGATCTGGGCATCATGAAATATTTTCTTGGTATGTAGGTAAAGAAACATCTAAGTATGATATTTTATTTCTCAAGAAAAGTATGTAAATGATATATTAAAGAAATTTAACATGGAAAATTGCAAGCCCATGACTACACCAATAGTCATGAATGAAAAATTATCAAAAAATGATGGAAAAGAGAAGGTGGATGAGACGATCTATCGCAACTTAGTGGATCACTAATATATTTAACCAACACTAGGTCAAATATTGTTCATGTTGTCAGCATCGTCTCTAGATATATGTCCAAACTGAGCAAGCTTTAGTTTGTAGCGGCCAAGAGAATTCTAAGATATATCCAAGGAACAAAAAGTTATGGTATCTTATATAAGTCAGGAGAAGATTTCACCCTATCTAGTTATACAGACTGGAATTAGGTTGGTTGTATAAACAATCGGAAAAACATTAGAGGTTATGTATTTTCTCTCGGATCAAATATTATATCATGGTCATCAAAGAAACGGAATTTAGTTGCATTATCTACAACTGAAGCAGAATATATAGCAACAATAGAAGTAGCAATAGGAGCAGTATGGTTAAGAAGAATTTTGCAAGATCTACACTATGAAGTGAAGTTTCCTAAAACCATTTAGTACGACAACATGTTATACATTACTATGACCAAGATTTCGATCTTTCACAACCGTTCAAAACATATCTACATTCATTATCACTTTATTCAAGAGGCTGTGGGCAAGAGAGAAATTCAACTATAATTTTGTAGAACAGACGAACAACGGATAGACATATTCACCAAAGTTATTCTAATAGAGAAATTTTTACAATTTAGAGAACAATTTGGTGACACAAATTTTTCTAGTTTAATAGGGAGTGTTAAAATGAATAATCTAGAAAAACCGGGAGTGGCCTAATTCGGTAATAACATGTCGGCAGCATGATAATTCATGTAAGTTAGGCAACTTAGAGTAAAAAATAAAGGCATAAAAATCAGCCATTCACTAACTTGTATCAACTAGAAATTTTAGTCGTAAGAGGTTTATGGTTGTTATAAATATGTATCTAGATCACAATTTGTTGGACGTCAATTTTGTATATGGTAAAAAGCTTTTAAATAAATTTATTTCTGTAGAGCCCGGTCAAAAAAAAATTATATGTTGCTGCATGTGCACGTTTTCAATGCACATGAAAAGCACCGAAACATTAAAGGGGTGTAAGAGGAAGATCGGGCGCTAGAAGCAACCAGAGAGAAAAAAAATGGAGAGGAAGAAAGAAGAAGAAGAAAGGAAGAAAGAGAAGGAGAAGGAAGAAGATAGGAGAGGGAGCCTATCATCCACACCGCTGTCCACGCTGCCATCCACGCTACTGTCGCCGCCGGGTCGCCGGAGGTAAGGAAGAGATAATTGGTTATGTTGGGTTTTTTCAATTTTTATCTCAAATCATGCAATAAACATAGGTGTTTTACTAAAATACCTTAGATAAACACGTATAGAAGTAAATCACACCGATTTGAGTAGTAGATTTGGATATTTAGGGATCCAAGAGTTGAAATGGATAGGATTTTGATTTTTATCCCCAAAAATAGCCGAAAAATCATCGGACTTTTGATAAATTCGTGAATTAGAGGATATTTAGAACCCAAATTATGAAAATAGAAGGCTAAAATCAAGCCAAATATAAAATTCAAAATTCAAAAGTGGTGTATCCAAATTTTCTTATTTCAAATCATGATATAATAGTTGCAAATTCTATTAGGATGTATTAGTTATAAATTAATATGCCCGATTTTAGGTAAAAATGAGAAAAATTAGAATTTTTCACGACCTATGGAAATCGGCCAGCTCCAAAAATGTGGGTTAAACATGGGGCTTTTGGAGTATTTAATTTAAATATTATTTATGGATAAATTTTAAGATATTTAGAGTGTTAAAATATAAAATAAAAATTTATGAAGGTGTAATGCTAACTTGTAGGTAGAGTATGAGTGTCGAAAATTTATATGAAATTAGTGGGTAACAAATTCACATAGCATAAGAATGGTTGATAGATTTTAAGATGTTTAACATATATATCTTAAGTATGCACTTAATGGATAAAAGAAATATTATTAGCTTTCAAATCAATGCATCCGTAGCCATTAAAATTAGAATGCAATAAATGGTGATTTAAGTCAATGTTTAGCCAAAAAAATTGCTAATTTTGATAGAAAAAGAAAAAGAAAAGAGAAAGTGCAAGACACAACTTGAGACTTTAAGATAAGCAAGCTTTTCAAATTCAATGAGTTATTGTGATAAAATTTTTATTTTGTTACTTACCTTGAGAAAGATTGTTGCAATAAATGTTCACATTATGTCTTTATATGTTTCCTTAGAAATATGTACAAATCAAGACGATTTTCTTATGTATACTAATTAAATTTTATACAAACATTAAGGAAATCTTTGGAAATGACCATTACCCTATTTCTTTTATTTATTTATGTATATATATTCATGTTGTTAAGACAATGTTTTCGAACTTGACTTTTGGAAACGAATCTTTTCTTTTTGATTAGCCGAATAAACTCCTTTTATGACATAAATGCACTTGATCATTGGTGTGAATGTAATTCATGCATAGAAATGAATGAAAGATTTCGCCAAGGTTGTAATTGGACAGGTTGTCCATCCTTGACGTTGCCTAGTCGTTGCGTTCAACATATGAGAATAGGTGATCACTTGATAATTGTCACCTGCCATAGAGGAAACTATGTCATTGAATGATGCATGTTGTGGTTGCATTTCATCCTCACGCATATATGATAATCTATGGAGGTTTTCATGTTTTTCCTTATTAGCAACGCTTGCTTACTGGGTTCTTTGAACTCACCGATTTTATTAAATAGTTGCAGAGTATTCTGATTTCAAGAGCAATGGAGACTTCATTGGGTAGAAGGACAGTGAGGTGAAGAGTCATATGAGGCTTTGTGTATATTTGAATGTGATTTGTAATAAAAAAAACTTTAAAAGTGCTAGATTTTCTATTGATTTTGAGATGTGTGTAAAATATATATAATTTGTGTGCATGACGTGAAAGATATTTGTAGCATTAATTTGATTATATTGTGTGAATTGTATGGATGTATGGATGATGTAAGATAAGAATATTTGAGTATGGGGTGTTTGGTGTGACTATAATGAATTTGTGAAGAAAAGGAGGTGTTTGTGGTTATAATGAAATGTTACAGGTTATTTCTTGATGTAAAGAATTATATGGTGAATGTTTATATTTTGGAAACGTCCTAGTTACAGACGGGATGCTGCCGAAATTTTTATAGATATGTATATAAAAAAAATTAGATCACTTTATTTTTACTTAGTGTATAAATGTAAGTTAAATTATGGACTTCACCACTTTTTAAAAAATTCCTGGCATGAAATCCTATGACAAACTTATGTATAAATATGTCATAGGTCGGGGCGTTACAGAAGTGGTATTAGAGCCAGTGTGGTGAAGTGGTAAAATTTTAAAATTTCTTAAATTTTAGATTATCATTTAATTTTAAGTTTAATATCAAGATTGCGGGCTAAGAAATATAATGTTACATTTCTTGTCCTATGTTTTGACATTTTCTTTAAATAGATAAGATGGTCGGTCAAGACCCAGAACCAGCGTTCCTGATGCCAAGGCAAGTGGAGCAGGAAGCAGCAGAAAGATGTCGATTGCAAGATGAAAGGATAAGACGTCGGTTCCGTGGTCAAGAGGAACTAGTGCAACCCGAACAACCTGCCCCTCCACCAGAAGTGGGACACGGTGAAGATTTAATATTTTTAGCCCAGAATGTAATGCCTCCTATAAAGAACCCTCCTATGATACTTAATAGGCTACAAAAAAGGCAAATGAAAAAATATTGGAAAGGAATTCCAGATTCCGAGGATCCTGAGCAAGGGCATAGGTATAAATTGGAGCACGGGCTCTATAGGTTTGGCCATGGAGCAACTATTGCGGAAATTTCATATAACGAAGGAAGATTGGTGCAATAATTAGTAGAAAGGCAAACAAAGGGCGAAGAAGTTGAATTACAAGAGGAGGATGGGGACACCGAAATTCTCATTTTGGTTGACGAACCAGTTCGAGAGGTGAATAATGATGAAAATGTCATTGCAAATAGACAGGAACTAGACCACCTTCTTTCAGAGGATGAGAATGACCCGATTGAGTATGATGATGAAAATGACCCGATTGAGCATGATGATGAAAATGACCCGATTGAGCATAATGATGAAAATGACCCTGAAGAGGCTAAAGTAGGAGACCTTGAAGAGCCCCACGAGGAAGAGATTGATGAGGGAGATTTTGAAGGGTTTTAGGAACCCGAGCTTGATGATGAGAAAATTTTTGGTGGTTTTGAGGAGGCTGAGCTAGATTAGGAAGAAGATGCCAAGGAAGAGGCCGAAGTGATTGACATAGGGGAGGAAGCTCCACTTGCTAGTGATTCAGAAGAATCTTAGCGTTGGCTAAAGGAAAAAGGAGCTATGGGAACAAATGATCTATACCATTCTTTTTGGTGCAATAATATGTGTTTTAAAAAATATTATTGCACGTTTTTTTAAAATGTAAATATTTACAAAAGTGAAAAGAAATACACTTTTTGAATGTTATACATGTATGACTTTTTTTTCAATAGACAAGATTACGCATGTGTAATGCAATGTATACACAGATGTAAATGATGTACATTGTTAAGATAATAAAAAATATATATATCTTTTGTTAACTCAATATATTGACATGAAATTTTATTAGCTGTTTCGGATATCATAGTTATAATATGTGTGTTTAAAATTTAAATCTTTTTATATAGCAAGTAGAGATGGTGGAAAGACGAAAACCTGGATGTCCTAAGAAACGAAAGGTGGCTGAAATTCAAATGCAAGAACAAAACAACAAGAGATTAGGCCACAGGAGAAGGAAGTGTCCAACTCACCCACGATAGTAGAATCGGTGTCGTCATCGTCAGAAGATCCTATGCAAATTGTGGATAAAAGAATACATGAGGTAGTACATGAAGCAGTAGCTCAAGCTATGGATGCTATGGATCAACGATGGGCGGCCTGACAAGCTGATATGATGGAAAACTTTATGCGCTATCAAAGGGATAGGGAAGAACAAATGCGCATAAATATAAATACCGGTGTTGGACAACTAGAGGGTTTGATGAATATGGGTTTAAGAGCAATAGGAAGAGAAAATTTTCAAAGTATTCCTGAACCAATTCAAGGAAAGGTGAACCCAATAAATGTATATTTTAATAGAGCTGGTGTAGGATTAGGTAAGACAAAATTAGCCGAAGAGGAGAAAATGGAGGCTAATCGTAAAGCTATTTCAGCATTTTTAGCACAACATCCCCCCAGATTTGCAGGTGCACCGAATCCAGCAGTAGCAGAACGATGGTTGAAAGAGATGGAAAAATTATTTCGGATATCATCATGCACGGATACACAGAAGGTAGATTGCGCTATTCACTTATTAACTGACGAAGCTGAGGAATGGTGGACGACCTTGTCGAGTACGATGGAGAATCCTAATGAGGTAATATGGGTGTAATTTGTGGAGGAATTCAAAAAAGAATATTTTTCAACTACCCTAATGGATAAGAAAATATTTAAATTTGAGAGGCTATATCAAGACAAGATGAGTGTGATGGAGTATGCTACTAAATTTAACACCTTGGTAAGATATGTGCCATGGATTGCAAATTCTCCTGCACAAAAAGCATGTCGCTTTCAGGATGGATTGAGGACCCATTTAAGGGAGAGTTTGACTCCCTTTTTACTAGTCGATTATGCTACAACATTGGAAAGAGCAAGAGCCTTAGAAGGTGCAGAGCAAAGAACTTACGAGATTCAGCAAAATCGGAAGCGAATAGATTCAAATTTAAAGGAGAAGGATAATCGGGGACAAATTTAAGCAGATGATGCTTGAAAAGAGCAAGAAAGAGAAAAAGGAGAGAAAGGAACTCCCCATATGCCCTAAATGTCAAAAGAAACATAAAGGAGAGTGTCTAAAGGGGACCTTTCAATATTATAAATATGGACAAACTGGTCACCAAGCTAAGAATTGTGGTGCTATTCAAGAAATAAGACGTCCTATTTAAGAAGTCGGTCCCAGGTGTTTCTGGTGTAACAAACCTGGTCATAGGATGGTTGAATGTCCAAACTTAAGTCAAGGTAACCCGAATATCAAAAGGAAGACTACTCCGCAGAAACTGACATCAACCTCAAGTCGACAAGGAATCCAAGCTCAGGTGCATGCGCTAACTCAAAATGAATCAAAAAACAAGAGGAAAAAGTAGTGACAGGTATAATTTTTATTTTTGGATTCCCTGCCATGGCGTTGTTTGATTCAGGTGCAACACATTCATTTATATCATGTCAATTTATAGCTACACACAACTTAATTATACATGAAACTGATACCATTGTACATGTAGAATCACCTGTATATAGACTAGCCAGTGTTAATCAAGAATGTAAATCTTGTCCTATTAGGATAGGATCATGCATCTTGGAAGCAGACTTGATACTGCTTCCTATGACTAAATTTGACGTCATATTGGGAATGAACTGGTTAAGTTGATGGGGCACCACTATAAATTGCAAACAAAGAAAAGTTTCTTTTTCTACAATATTAGGGGAAGAAATTTCTATTGAGAAATTGAAGAAATTAGAGTAGCTCGGAATATCGATTTCGGCAATGACGGTTGCTAAGCTAGTACGTCAACAATGTACAACTTTCTTAGTTTCAGTGCAATTAGTTGAAGGGAATCAGTTATGTTGGAAAAATTCCTGTGGTTTGCGAATTTCCAAATGTATTTCTAGAAGAGCTGCCAGGGTTGCCTCCAGAAAGAGAAGTTAATATGACTATTGAAGCTTTACCAGGCACCGCACCGATTTCTAAGGTACCTTACCGTATGGCGCCTACTGAGATGGCTGAGTTAAAAGTACAATTGTAAGAATTATTAGATAAAGGGTTTATACGTCCAAGTGTGTCTCCATGGGGTGCACCGGTTTTATTTATACGGAAGAAAGATGGGAGTTTTCAGTTATGTATCGATTATCAGGAACTGAATAAAGTAACCGTCAAGAATAAGTATCCATTGTTAAGAATAGATGATTTGTCTGATCAGCTTAATGGGGCCATAGTGTTTTCTAAGATTGACTTGCAATCGGGTTATTATCATCTTAGAGCGAGCTCACGGGACATCTCAAAAATAACGTTTAGGACAAGATACAGACATTATGAATTTTTTGTGATGCCTTTTGGGTTAACCAATGCCCCTACAATATTTATGGATCTCAAGAACAAAGTATTTCGAGAATATTTGGATAAATTTGTAGTGGTGTTTATTAATGATATATTAATTTATTCTAAGTCAAAGGAAGAACACTGTGAGCATTTGCGGATCGTATTAAACCAGCTAAGGGCAGAGAAGTTGTATGCTAAATTAAAGAAATGTGATTTTTGGCTAACGCAAGTTACATTTTTGGGGCACATCATCTCTGCTGAAGGAATCAGAGTGGACCCACATAAAACAGAAGCCGTAATGAAATGGTCAGGGCCAACCACAGCAACTAAAGTACGGAATTTTTTGGGATTAGCTGGTTATTATCGGAGATTTGTTGAGAAATTTTCTAAATTATTTGCACCACTCACTAAGTTAACTCGAAAATGAGTTAAATATAAATGGGCCGATGATTGCGAGTCAAGTTTCCTAGAACTTAAACAAAGGTTGATTCAAGCACCAGTGTTAACAATTCTGGATAGTAGTGGAAATTTTGTAATTTATAGTGATGCATCTCATCAAGGTTTGGGGTGTGTGTTAATGCAGAAAGGTAGGGTAATTGCGTATGCTTCCAGGAAACTGAAACTCAATGAACTAAATTATCCAATCCATGATCTGAAATTAGCAGCTGTAGTATTTGCCCTCAAAATTTGGAGACATTATTTATATGATGAGAAATGTGAAATATATACAAACCACAAGAGTCTCAAATACATTTTCACTCAAAAGGAATTAAATATGAGACAGAGAAGATGATTGGAATTATTGAAGGATTATGATATAACCATTCATTATCATCCTAGAAAGGCTAACGTGGTTGTAGATGCCTTAAGTCGGAATGTAAGTCTTGCTAATTTACTTACATCAGAAGAAGGAATACTCCGTGAATTGAGGCAAATAGATTTATTTGTTTGTAACGCCCCATTCATAGAAATACTCAATAACTAATCAACGGCGCTACACAATCATAGAAAAATTCGGCAGCATCTCCCCATAACATACAAGGGGTAATATGGAATACATGACCTGATATTCATTACATTTCCATCTGTAACATTCAATCCTATTCATATACTTGCATTTTCATATAATAAAAACATTCATATAGAAGGAAATCATTACATATTTTCCTTACACAACAAACAGATATAATAGTCATGCATATGTGCATCAACAAGGATTATAATCCAATCTGAAATACCAAATACATTATAGTTGTCAAAACGAATCCGCCTAAGTAATTGTCTACATATATGATTATCAAAAGAGCACAAGTCTAAAAGAACTGGAATCAACATATTGTGCTAGGGTCTCTCATGTTTGATCTTCAACTTGTCCCATCCTTAAGTTCTCCTTCTGACCTGCGATCTAAAACCACAATAACAATGATATGAGTATAAATAGACCCAGTAAGTAGATAGTGGTTAGCACAAGGTGCAAATAAGCATAATGATGGATACTCATACAGTGATGAAGCTAATACACATGGGTCCAATACCCACTCCCAAGATCGTATACATATAACCATACACACAAATTGACCAACACAACCAATCATCTACTCATGTCCATCAAGGGCCATGAACAACCCCCTCCTCATGTCAATCAGGGGCCACGAACAACCCTTACAACCAACTATTTGAGATAACGCATCATACATAACAGTCAATGAAACACATCGCAAACCACGCATACAACATCAACACAATTCAGATACAACACATAGATCTGTCACACAAGCATTTTATCAAACACATGATAGGTGCGAAATGAAAGAACCTTCCATTCATACTCTCGATTGGGGCAAATCAATTCACGTCACATTTCAACAATATAACAACTGCTAAGAAGTCTTTTACATCATAGAAATCACGCATTCAAAGTAAATTCACCATGAACCCTAACTGTTACAAACTCTACGCCTAATATCATGGAGTCGTTAGAAGCTATACATTTCCTCTAGCCTCGTATCGCGTTTAACGTAAAATTTCATCACTAAATCGAGAAGGGGCGACATCTACTTACCTCGATCGTGATTTTCCCCAAAACAGCGACCCTAGGCTTAGCTTGCAGAGATTTGGAGCTTCCTTGATTCAAATCGATCACCTTCGAGGCAGTCAGTAGGGTTTTCTCGAAGAGATCTACTGCTAGATCGTACTGAGTAGAAGAGAAAGAAGAGAAGACGCAGAGATCGGGAAGAGGAGAAGAAGAAAAACAGTCGGGCGTGAGGTGAGAAAATGGAGTCTAACGCGCGGGCTTCGCTTCATATCGAACCCCCATCGGGTCGGGGTCGGGTCCAGGACGGGTCGGAGCATGAGTCGGGTCTAATCGCATTTGGTAATTTACTCTTCCACTCCTACGACTTAAATAATTAAAATTTTCTTCAGGGGCGCTGCCCCCTGCACCCCCGCAAGGGGCGTCTCCCCCTTGACCCCCGCGACCTGACCGGGCAGGTCGAACCCCGTACCTACTCTGCGAAGGAAACAATAGTCGTAGTGCCCATCAATGGAACGCTAATCATACACCTTCAATTTATACTCAACGTGCTAAGATCATAATACATGCACATATACACTATACATTCTCTAAATGTCATGCCCATATATGTTATGTATCCATTAATATCGTAAAATTCTTATTAGCATGTTCATAAGTTACCTCATAAATAGAGAAAAGTTGTAATAAAAAATAAAATAAAATACCTGGTCCTCACATTGTTAGTATGCCAGGATTGTCAGTGCGATTATCTCAATTGCAGCTAAAGTAAACTCTATTCGAACAAATTAAAAGTGAACAACAAAAAGATACAGAATTGCAAGAACTGATGAATCGTATGAAAAAAAGGAAAACCCTTATTATACTGCTGATGAGCAAAGAATTTATAGGTATAAGGGTCATCTTTGCATTCCAAATTCAAGGGAAGTAAAAGATTTATTATTGAAAGAAACTCATTTTTTCCATTTTTTGATGCATCCAGGCAGCACAAAAATGTATAGAGATATTAAGCAAAGATATTGGTGGAATAATATGAAGAAGCAAATTTCAGAATATGTCTCGAAGTATTTAACTTGCCAAAAAGTTAAAGTGGATTATCAGAAAATGTCTGAAAAATTGCAGTCCTTAGAAGTACTTGAGTGGAAATGGGATTATATTACTATGGACTTTATAGAAGGATTGCCAATGACCCAAGGCGGACATAATTTTATATGGGTGATTGTTGATCGATTATCAAAGGTGGCACATTTCCTTCCAATTAAATCAAGTTTTACGGCAATAACTGAAATAATTGGAATTAGTAAACTAATGATAGAATTTCTTGTTGAAGAATGTATGGTAGGAAGATAAGGACAATTTCATAATTTTAAAACTATTTTGAATGATTTCTTCGTAGAATTTAATGCCATGAGTAATTATTTATGAAAGGATATATAAATAATAAATTTTAAAAATAAATATATAGCATATAAATGTTTTTGAGAAATACTTTGGTGTAACCTAGTATCATGAAAGATTTTGTTGTGCTAACTATTTGAGGTTCACCTTAATAATTTAACTAAGATATAGGATGTGTTTGACAATAAATAAAAGATATGAAACTAAAAGTTCTCAATCTAAAACTTTTCATATTATAAATACCTTATTTTTTAATTATTTCTCCGTATCCTCTTATATGACTATCCTTATTTTCTATTATTTCTACATTGCTCATACAACTGATCTATCTATTTTAATTTTATTTTCTTTACTTTCATCATTACACTCATCGTATATCGTTATTTTTTTCAATTCAAAAACTTTTACATTGAAAACTTTTTATACAAAAGTTTTATTATTTCCCAAACACACAAATGTAGTTAACTTGTTTTTGTTTAAAATTATTTATTTATTGTAATTTAAAAATTATTTCAATCAAATTTTGAGCAAATCAATTCTACATTTCTACTTAAGATATATAAGGGACATGATCCTATTAACTTTAGTTAAGTAATACCTTACGTAGTAGAGGTCAACAAACTTATTTTTAATTATTAAGATAGTCCTTTTTAAAGATTTAAAAAAATAAAAATACATCTCTAAAAATATGGATTATTCCTAGACTGAATAGTTTTTTAGCCTATTTAGTCTAAACTAGTTGGATTATTCCTCTTAGAGAATTCATTTTATGGGTATTTACATCATCACAATTCATATTACATCTAAGAACATTTATAATCCTCACATAATGGAGGAAGATTTTTAATAACATCCCACACAGGGAGAAATTACAAATACCTCTACCAAAAAAATAAAACAAAAAAACTCTTATACTACCAAAATAAGGGAATAAAGAGTCGAATTTATGAGTAGCCAACAGTAGGCTAGCATGAGTTACCACAAAGATACACTCCTAGTGGTAGAAGTTGTTTCATCATTTCAGATCGGTCTGAAATTCGGTGACTTCAAACTCATCCAAAAATGCATATTTTGTTATTTTTGAAAATTTTTTAAACACACTCATAAAATACAGTCTACCAATTTTAATGTGATTTTAGCTGTATTTTTTATGTTGTGCCGAGACAAGGTTTACTCTACCCTCAATAAGTCTTGAAACAAATATCAAATTGATACCAAAGTTGTAGGACAGGTAGAAAATAAGGTCAAATATGATATTTTTAAAATTTGTATACCGATTATTCATATAGAATCACGTTTATTCTCAATTTAAAAGTTAAATATTTTAACATTTTATTAATTAGTGAGAATAAAATAGTACTATTAGCTTTGACAACAAAATTATTAACATAGACAATATAAGTTAACAAAATATGCATTGCTAAAATTTTCTTTGCAATTTGAATCAATATTATTCAATCTGAAGACATTTATATTTACATATTAGTCATTATAATATATTTTTAAATTCTAAATTAGAGTATAGTTTATCATAAATAATATAAATTTTTTGAAAAAAATTAGAATAAGAGAATAAGACTAAAGACATGCATATAATTTTCAATAAACGAATCATGACTCTTTAGTTTGGGACACAATAGACACACTCTAGTATTTGGTTTTGGGTTGAAATTTAATCCATAAAATTTATGAAAACTTTAGCTTGACCCGATTACAAAAAGAGACATTGCCTATCAAAGGTGGGTTAGATGACAAAATAAATATTACCCTTAAGTACTCATCGAAAAGAATATATATATAGGAATATTCAGGTGCAGCACCGCTGAAATGGGCCCCACATGATCATGAAATCATAATCTACTTCATCTATTGTATTTATAATAATGTATTCTATTATCATACCAATTTTCATCTCAATCAGATACTTTAAAGTTGTTATTTACATCGAACTATTTTATTACGTTGGATTTGTGCCATTTTCAAATGTGTCCCATATACATATTTGATTAGGATGAAAATTGGTATGGTAATAGAATACATTATTCTAAATATAATGGGTGGAGTAGATCATGATTTCATGATCATGTGGGGCCCATTTTTGGACAACTGCACCGGAACAACTCTCTCTCTCTCTATATATATATACACACACACACACACTACCCTCAGGTAAATCCATTTACCTTTTTTCGTGCATGCTGCACATCTTTTCCACGGAATATGATTCAGTGCATGCAACTATACCATACAGTCCATGCACTGTGAGCCCTATATAATCATGAATGAGAAATTCACCTTACCCATTATATTTAGAATTGTCCACTTTATTAGCATACCAATTTTTATCTAAATCCAACATTCTGTGTGATCCACATCTTAAACTGGTGCAAAATCAACGTAATAAAATCGTTTAATATAAATATCAAGTTTAAAGTATTATTTTCAACATCTAAACCATCTAAAGTATGATTTTTTATATGGATAAATGATCATATAAAGTTTCATTGCAATCTAATATGTATGAAGCACATTTTACACATATTGCACAGTAAGTCTGGAATGGTTCCCTATATATATTACCCTAAGTAAATCCATTTACATTTTTCGCGCATGCGGCGCATCGTTTCCACGGATGGTGGTTAGGACTTAGGAGATGATGCCACTTCAAGCAAACAACATCAGCGACATTAGAAGTCAAGGCTTCAGCTTCACCATTAACATCAAGATGAAATAATTTTGAAAAATAAAATTTAATTAAAGCTGTTTCTTGACAGTAAAATTTTTTAACTGTTTATCGAATCATTTTAACATTCATCTTCAAATATTAAGCGTAAATGTAAAAAAAATTACAGAATAAAAACCTAGATCACAACCTTTTTGGAAAATATCAAGGATAACTTTGTCAATTTATAAAAAAATTTGCCACGCTGATTAATGGAACCTAAGTGGTTGTCATGGGAATCGATATTAAAATATGTGATAATCGCTCAATGGTAACGGCATTTCACCCATTCAGTGGTGACTTTATTTCGGAACCCGACAACTGCATTGTCACAACAATAGTATTTTCAATAGTTATTATTGAGGATATAAGGTCGATCCTAAAAGTAAACTCTCACTACTCATTACACCATGTATTAAGGCAAGGGAATGATGTTGCTCATACTTTAGTAGATATGGTCTTGGTCTCTACTTTGGTCCACCAGGTTTGGTGGGACAACCCCCCTCCCCCCAAGCCATTCTTGGAAAAATTTGTAATGACAATTTTTTGGCAATGAATTGCTCGGATTTCTCGACCCCTAACCCCTTTCATATTGAGTGGGGTCAGGGGTAGGGTATATCCTTTTTATCAAAAAAAAATAATAATAAATAGTTACGTGGTGAGTGTAGTGTATTCTTTCCAGAAATAATGTGGGAGGGTGGGAGGGTTCATTGTTTGGGATTTTAGGAAATATTAGAGGAGAAAATTAGAATGTTAGTAAGATATATAGTTGTAGATTGATGTTTGAATATTATAGGAATGTCTCAAGGTCTTATTGTAATACCCATTGAGATTGAGATGATATAATATATGAATCCTATAAAAATATATATGATAATCTATGCTATTTTTATATATGTCTATTTTATTTGTTTTTATAAATTTTTATTATATTTGTAAATATAGGTATAAGTTGTGCTCATATTTAGAATTATCCATTTATTTATGTATTGTACTAATGATGTTTCACATTGTTTATATGCTCGATAATCAAAATTAAAATTGACATGTAAATTAAATAATATTACCTTTTTTACACTTTATTAGACATGACTTGTGCACATAATTTGCATAAAGTTTAGATTTCTAAATAAATGAATAATTTTATTTCTAGTCAAAAGAATAATTTTGAATGCAAAGCGGAATGAGATTCCTAATTTCAAATTTTAGAATTTAAAAAGTTAAACTTCTTGGGAGATCACTTTCAACTAATTTTATTTTATCACATGATATACATGAATGGAGATAACTCTACATTGACGGGAATCGAACCCTGGACCTTGGGTATACTTGCCTGACATCAAACTAACTAAGGCTAGGTTCACCGAATTAATTATTTTTGGGGACATATTTGGCTAAAACAAAAAATTTTCACTTTACAAAACTTTTTTATTTTTAAGTATTTTTTCATATCTTTTTATATAATTATCCTATTTTTCAATTATTTCTACGTAATTACCTCTACAATTAATTTATTTATTTTAACTTTATTCTCATTAATACTTATCATTACATTTATACCAATTCAAAAACTTTAACATAAAAGAAATTCTATTACTTTCCAAAATACATTTGAGTATTCAATTTCTCGATAGGTCAAGTCAAGCCAACAAATCCTGTATTTTTCTCCTATCTCATACGGCAACATGAGGCCTACACTTCTCTCGGACTTTCACTGTTCTTCTGTTGACTAAAATACATGCAGTTCACCTGCGTGAATTTAGTTTTAGTATATTCAGTGCAATACATAATTTATTTTTAAAAAACTTTCTTATATACTTATATGGGTCCAAGCATAAATATCCCTTATATAATTTATATTTTTAAATATTTTATTTTTAAATTTTTAAAATTAAAAAATAAGTTGGTATTAATTTGGTAAGCAAGTGCGTCACGCATGCATCGCTATTCTATGCATTTATTCATTCCCCCTTGCCAGCATCAGCACAATCAAAACTACCAATTAGAAATCTTCCCTACCAAATTCCCGAATAAAAATCAACAGAGTATACATGGATCCCCTTGATGGCTTCTTCAGATCAGCCCCACCAAAAGCTTCTTCATTTCAACATGATCCCCTTGATGGCCCAACGCCACACCCGGCCGCCACCACCCACAACGTCTCTCAACTCAAACCCGTCGTCGAACGAGCCGCCCGGTCCGGCCTTCATATCCGCCTCGCCCACGTCCCCTTCCCGGCCCGGGAAGCTGGCCACCCTGACAGCTGCCAGACCGTCGCCACCATCACCACCCGTGACATGCTCAAGAACTACTCCACCGCGCTGCAACTCCTCCAGCACCCCGTCGAGCACCTCCTTACCCAAACCCAACCCGGCCCGAGCTGCAGCGTCGAGGACTCGTCCTTCGTTTGGGCGAACGATACTGCCAAGAAACTCGGCAAGCTTTTCAGGGCTTCTGTTCCTTCGCTTAGGCCTGCCTCCACACCATCCGCTCAAGGCAGAAGTTGCACCTGCTCGACAGCATCGCCTCCGCTGAAAGTGGAGCCTGAAAACTCACCACCGCCGAAAGTTTTGTGGGAGTAATAACAACCATCGAATCGTGCGATGGGAGAGTTAGAAAACTCGAGTAGGTATTTGGACCCGACTTGCAAAATATTTCAACCCTCTTTTCCCAAATCTCTCATAGTCTAAAAAAGCCACAATTTCACCCTTTTTCTTGCCCTCATCGCTTGCATGCCCTCACCAGAAACCGCCCCCATCAGCAGACATAATAAAGATTCCCTACCATCTCTGATTTCACCTACTCTCCGATTTTATTCTTCTCTCTGCTCTCACAGCTTCGTTCACTCTGACATCAATAATAGCCGACTTCTCCGTTGTCTCTGATGAAATCCAACCACAAGCACTCTTATCTTCTTATAATGCCGATGAGCGCGTGGTCTCCATTGTAATGCAATGCAATGACAAAAAAAAAAGAAAAAAAAACCGGATGGTGAATGGAAATGTCTCTTGCAATGAGGGATCGATTGCTTGACACAACGAATATACACGTATGTATCAAATGATTCTTCTTCATTTTGAACTATTTAGTTAGCTGAGCCTCATTTGATAACCTATAAAATTAACATAACATCTTAAAAATTGGGGTTATTTGCTAAAATAATCTTGTAAGGTTACTTATTTATGATTTTAGTCTTGTTATTTCAATATTTACGGATATAACCCTCTAACTTTTGGTATTGTACAAAAATAATCCTGCAAGCTTACTTAGATTTTGAGAATGACAATCAAATGGATAACGAATATATAATATTTCTGACATCCATAAAAATTGGCATGATATGGAAAATGCATATTCACAGAGATATTTTTGTACAAAGTCCAAAGTTCAAAAGTTATATATACAAATATTGAAACTATGAGCTAAAATAACAAATAGACAAATTTACAAAATTATTTTTGCCAATAACCCCTTAAAATTGTTTAATTTATATCAATTTCAGAGCTTCTAAGTCAACACACATTTTATCGCTAACCTAAAACCTATCTAATTTCGAAATCCATTTTTTAAGAAGTTAAGGTTCATTTGGGAAAGGTATGAGGGTAAGGAAAGACAAGAATCTAATTCCCCAATATATTTTAATCATTTTACCTACCTTACTTATCTTACTTTTTCATTTTATTCTTATATTTTAATAATTTTCCATAAAACAATCATATTTATTTTTAGTTTACTTTTATAATATCACATCACTCCCACCATCCTAACAAATTTTGTACTTTTTTCACTTTCCACTAGTCAAGCCAACAGAGTCCATCTTTTCGTGTCTTTTTTATGGATATATATATTCTAATCATTTTACCTACTTTACATATCTTACTTTTCTATATTTTAATCATTTTTCATACAATAACCATATTTATTTCTAACTCCCCTTATAATATCACATTACTCCCACCATTCCTAAAAATATTGCACATTTTCATTTTCCACTAGTAAAGCAAACAAAGCCCATCTTTTTATGCCTTTTTATTGGAGATTTTTTTTTTGTCTTAGTTAGTGTGGTTGGTTTT
Source organism: Annona cherimola (assembly GCA_030490835.1). Lineage (NCBI taxonomy): Eukaryota > Viridiplantae > Streptophyta > Magnoliopsida > Magnoliales > Annonaceae > Annona > Annona cherimola. The sequence goes on along the minus strand of CM059975.1, from coordinate 77,113,498 downwards.
TTAATGTCATATCCCATACAATAACATGGTGCCTACCCTCCTCTTACTGCTCATGTACATCTACTCCTTTGCTCCCTTAGTCTTAAAAGGCATTGATTTGTTAAGCAAATAGGTGATGCATATCTACTCCTTTCATCACATGGTTATTTTTGCACAACATCAAAAGTTAGATAGTTATTGTACAAATATTGAAACTATGAAGTTAAAAAAATGAATAGGAAACTTATAAGGTTATTTTTGCAAATAACTCCTTAAAATTGTTTAATCTATATAATTTCAGAGATTCAGAGTCAAACACATTTTATCTCTAACCCAAAACCTTCCATTTTAATTTTGTAGTCCAATTTTTAAAAAGGTAGTGTCCACCTACGGAAGGTAATGAGGGGAAAGGGAGACGAAAATTAGTTTTTCGATGCATTTCAATTATTGTACCTATCTTATCTATCCTTTTTTGTCATTTTTACTCTTATATTTTAATCATTTTTATAAAAAAAATTTATTTATTCCTTTACTCTTATAATAACACAAAATTCCCATCATTCTTAAAAAAATTTCCATTATCTATTGATCAAGACAGCATGAGCCCATTTTTTGTGTCTTTTTGATGAACAACTTTTCGTGTCTTGGCCAGTGTGTTTGTTTCTTGAATGTAATATTCCATATGACAACATGATGCTTACATTTTTCTTACCACTTTAGCATTGACTAAAATACATGCAATGCACATGCACTCCTTTAGTTCCTCAGTCAAAACAACATGATTTGGCAAAATGATTGGTCACGCACATCTAATCCTATACTCACAAGATTATTTTTGTAAAATATCAAATGTTAGAGGGTTATATCTAGTAATATTGAATCTAGGCGGTTAAATCATAAATTGACAAATTGACAGGGTTATTTTTGCAAATAAATCTTTTAAATTATTTAATCTATATTAAAAGCTTGTAAGTCAAAGGGCATTCTATCTCTGACCCAAAAACCTTCCATTCACCATAATAATAATAAAAAAAAAACCTTCAATCCTAATTTCAAAGTTCAATTTTAAAAGGTTAAGGTTCATCTTGGAAAGATAATGAGGGGAAGGAGAAATGGGAATGCAATTTTCAATGCATCCCCATCGTTGTACCCATCTTATCCCTTTTTTTCATGTTGCTCACATCATTCTAATTTTCCACTATCCAGTTCCCGACGGTCAAGCCAATAGGCCCCATCTTTTCATGCCTTTTTAAAGAACATTTTTTCAAGTCTTTGCTAGTGTATGATTGTTTCTTGAATGTCGTATTCAGTGTCACATCATGATGCTTACACTTCTCTTACTAATCTCCTGTTGATTAAAATGCATGAAATGCATATCTTCTCGTTTGCTTCCCGGTCAAAACGGCATTGATTTGGTAAGCAGATGCGTCATGAATGCATGGCTCCTTTGTATATTTAATCACTTCTGTTTTGCGAGAATCAACAAAATCAAAATTACCAACTGAAATCTCCCCCACCTAATTCATAATTCAAGAATATACATGGATTCATCTTCAGATCAGCCCCACTCCCACCAGAAGCTGCTTCATTTCATCTTGATCCCCTTGATGGCCCAAGGTCACACCCTACCCATGCTCGACATGGCCCGCCTGCTAGCGACCCAGCCCAGCGTGGCCGTCACCCTCCTCACCACCACCTATAACGCCTCTCGACTCAAGCCCGCCATCGACCGAGCTACCCAATCTGGCCTTCCAATCCACCTCGCCCACGTCCCCTTTCCAACTCGAGAAGCCGGCCTCCCTGACGGTTGCGAGGACGTCGACGGCATCACCACCCCCGACATGCAAAAGCACTACTTCGCCGCCATTCAACTCCTACAGCACCCCATCGAGCACCTCCTCACCCAAACCCAACCGGGCCCGAGCTGCATCGTCGCGGACTCTGCCTTCGTCTGGGCGAACGACACCGCCAGGAGGCTCGGCATCCCTAGGCTAGCCTTTCAGGGCTTCTGTACCTTCGCTTGGACCTGCCTCCACACCATCCGCTCGCAGCAGAAGCTGCACCTGCTCGACAGCATCGCCTCCGATTCGGAGCCCTTCGTCCTCCGAGGACTGGCCCACCAGATTGAACTCACCAAAGCCCAAGTCCCCTCCGCCTTCAGCCATTCTCCGGACGCCGACGAAATGCGCAACAAGGTCAGAGACGCGGAGCTGGCAGCAGACGGGATGCTGTTTAATAGCTTTGAGCAGTTAGAGCCGGAGCAGTACACGAAAAGCTTCGAGGCGGCGACCGGGAAGAAGGCGTGGCTACTGGGGCCGGTGTCTCTCTTCAACAAGAACGGAATCGACAAGACCGATCGAGGGAGCGAGGCTGCCATCACCGAGTGTCAGTGCTTGGAGTGGTTGGATTCTAGGCCCCCCAGATCGGTAGTTTACGTTTCTTTCGGCAGTCTCTGCAAGTTCAGGGCCGCTCAGCTGAAGGAGATTGGGCTTGGGCTGGAGGCTTCGGGGCAATCCTTCATTTGGGTTGTGAGGAAAAGCCAAGAGGATGAGATGGAGAAATGGCTGGTGGGGGAAAATGGGTTGGAAGAAAGGGTGAAGGGGAGAGGGCTGGTGATAAGAGGGTGGGCGCCTCAGATATTGATCTTGTCTCATCCGGCAACAGGGGGCTTCATGACGCACTGCGGGTGGAATTCGACGCTGGAAGGCATTTGCGCCGGGCTGCCCATGATATCGTGGCCGCTGTCAGGGGAGCAATTTCTGAATGAGAAGCTGTTGGTTGAGGTTCTGAGAATTGCCTTGAGCATGCGAGTGAAAGCGGGGTCTCCGCCGTGGGAAGCAAATAGCGAGGTGGTGATGGTGACGAGGGAGGAGGTGCAGAAGGCGATTGCGAGGCTGGTGGCTAGAGGGGAAGAAGGAGATGAGAGAAGGAAAAGAGCCGAAGAGCTTGGGATGAAGGCTCAGAAGGCCATGGAAGTTGGAGGCTCGTCCTACACCAACATGACAAATCTCATCCAGCATGTCATGACGAGCCAAGCTCATCAAGAGAATTGATGGACTTTTCTTTTCTTTTCTTTTCTTTTTTTTATTGCACGGGAGAATGATTATATATTGATTTCTAAAAAATTTTAATAACGAAAATTAACGCTTGTATTTTTTTGATGTAAATGCTTGTATTTAATTTAAAGAAAATTACCAATAAAAAATTAAAGAAAATTAATTCTTATGCACGGAAAAGGTTTGAGCTTAATATAAAAAGACTGTATTATTTGGATAAAAAACAACTGCATTTTTCTATTAGGGTGTTGTTTTTTACATTCATCTCAGTAACCAGGTGACCACACTCGGGATGGAACTACGGGCTTCAATGTACTTTCATAGTTTCTGTAACATACGGTTAAAAAAGTGATTAAGGGTGGTGTATTTAATGCAATTTTTTAAGACTCATTACACATTTATTGTAGAATTAATTATTATAATTTCATAAAAAATTCAAAATTCTACTTACACTAACCATGTTCTCATTATTACATTCAAGACACAAATAAAAAAGTTACTTATCTACTATTGGCAATACATGTCTTTAAATAATTTTGAATAAAATAAAATAACTGTTCTTGAAAAATCTTCAAGCAAGTTAATCTCTAGTGTCCCACCTGATTTGGTACACCTGTAAAAATAATATGTTAGTTACAACATGACTAGTAAGTAGAAAATTATTTGAAAATAGATAATGACTCAATTAAAACTTAATTAAATGATAAAAATAATTATTTAATTTTATATCTCAAAACTTAGGTCTCAAATGTAAAATAAAACCCTTCCATTGAGTTCTGAAGGATAAAAAATATAGAAATGAACTATTTGATTATTCAAATCAAAGTTAAAATAAATAAATCATAACAAAATGGAATGAACAGCTCACATTAAGTCATATCATCGTAGCGTTTATTGTAGATGAACGGAGCCTCTCTTACTTAGCCCTTATTGTTATAATGGAGTACATGTCAATTTCCAAAAATAACTGGACAACAGAAACATCAAAATTATTGAACGTATTAAAATGTCAAAAGCAACGAAAACGATTTCGATGCAAAAGCAAGATTCTCATGCCTCTCCAATAGGGGTGCAACTCGGGTCGGGTTATACCGGGTTTGAGTGAACCCAAACCCTAAGCCAACCGGGTTGGAGTAAACCCAAACCCAAACCCTAAGAATGCGATTCGGGTTCGGACCGGGTTCGGGTCGGGTTCGCATTGGTTTTGGTTTGGTTTCGGGTTTGAATTCGGGTTACCAATAAACTATTTTTTTCCAAATTCAGTTGTAATCTAAAAGAAAATTATTGAAATATACATACATGTGTTTATGAAGTCAAGCCTCACGCTGAATTCTACAAGATACTTTCAAAGAATTCTGCAACATCATGCTAAATTCTGCAATATTCTTTTAATGAACTCTGCAAGCAATTTTTCAGCACCCTATAGATACAAATAAATGACAAATTAGTTAGTTTTATGACTAGTTGGTCATTTCTATTTAATAGCTAATGGAAATGACTCAAGTATACCAAATAGAAAATGAACATATCATACCAACTTTGTAGTTGAAACTAAACATTATCGTACAAATTGCTGAAATTGAATTCAAACTGAATATTTATTATACAAATTGCTAAAGTAAAAATTGACCACTTGTCATACCAATAAACTTAAAATATAAATCAAATTTATACTACAATCTGAAATTTAAATTAACAGATTTCTCGTACTAATAGAAAGCATAATATGAAATAGATTTATCATGTCGACTCAAATTAAAATATAATCCACACAACAGTTATTCAAAGTAACTAAATCTAAATACATTAAGCATAATGGTTCAACATTCCAATCTAATTTAAGTGCAATCCAAATTTAAAATGACAATATAAACAAATCTCAAGTTTAAATAAGTTTATATCTACTTTTAAACAAATTCAAATTTCAAATGAGTTCATGTCTCCAAAGTTTTCAAAAAAACTAAAAAACTATTCGAAGACTTCCAAGTAATTTCTCATTTGATTTTCATCTACATTTCTAATGTCAAGTTCTTCCTTCTCGATTTACATATTTGAAAATAATATGCATCAACCGAGACGAAAAAATACATGCAACTGTTAATAATAAGAAGATAATAATTATAAAAAATCATCCTAGAAATTAAGTTACCTCAAGTATACTTTGATAATGTAGAAAGAGGTGATTTGTCTGAATTAAAGTTAGTAATGCCTAAAACATGTATATATATATATATATTAATATTACACAAAGCATGTATAATTGATGAAAAAATTATATAAATTACACCGGGTTCGGACCGGGTCGGGTTTTGGTACCGGGTTGGTGCGAACCCGGTTTTGGTTTCGGGTTTCTACGGGTCGGGTTGAAACCGGGTCTATTTTGAAAAAAATCTTAAAAATAAAACCCATTTTTGGTTTTGATACCGGGTCGGGTCGGGCGGGTTCGGACCGACCCGGTACCAAGTTGCACCCCTACTCTCCAATATCTCTGACAAGACTTCTGGCCGGACGAATTTTCTTGCTTGGATGAAATTTCTTCCTTGACGTCCGGCAAAATTTGAATTTGGCTTATATAATTTAATTTTACGCAGACTATATATTACATAGATATTATGATATATATGTTGTAATTAATCGACTGCATTAATATATAATTTCAATATTCATATATTTATTGCATATCAATGCATTTATAAAAATAAAATGCATAATAAAATTCAACAATCGTGATACATATAATTTTAGGCATAAAGTTCAAACATATTTATGCACATAATTTTATATCCTAAAAACTTAGGATTATAAAATCAAATATAGCCTAAAAATTATATAATATATAATATATATGCTTTATAATGACATAAAATACATAATTATTAAGCTAAAATTATTTCTAAATAAAATTTCACTTGCCTACGAGTTCCTTCTAAGCGTATATCTGAAACTTTCTCTTTTTTTCCTTCTGCAACTCTAATAAAATTCTATCACTTTTACTTTAATTTAATTTCCAATTTCATCTTATCTGGTAGAATATTTATTATATCTTCTCCTGTGGGGCCCACAAGTCTAGAGAGGTAAAAGTGCAAAATTTAGTTATTTTTTCTGCAAAACCCTCTACTCAAATCCTAGATTTCTAAGGCCACTGGATCACTTATATGCCAACCAAGCTACGCGAGTTACTTAAATAACATCCAAAATAAAATAAAAATATAACCCGCAGCTTATATAAATAATAATTGAGCAAAGCCCATTATTAACTATTTGGCTCAGTCGCGTAAGATATCCTATGTGGTCATTAACTAGTCAACTTAAATATATATATTTTTAATATTTTACAGTTTTAAAAATAATAAATTACCTTTATAGCTTACAATGCAAGGTACATTTAAGAAAGGGTACAAAGTGAAATATGAGTAGTTTAAAATTATGGTATCTAGAATTAATCTACAATTAAAAAAAAACTTTTTATTATGAAAGGATAAGTTAAATAAATGGAATTAGTAGACAAATAGCATAGAATGTCTCGTTGAAAAATATATGGGAGGAAGGCAAGGACAATTTTGAAACCTTAAAACTATTTAAAATGATTTCTTCTTAGAATTTAATATATGAATAACTATGTGAAAGTGTGTGTGTGTGTATATATATGTGAAAGTACATGTATCTAACAAATAAATTTTAAATGTAAATATATAGCATATAAAAAATTTTAAGAAATACCTTTTTTGATGAAAATGAAAAGTTTTTGAAAAATACTCTAGTTAAACCAAGTATCAGAATAGTTTTAGTGATGCACTCCGTACTAAAAGAAACCTCATTAGGAGAGGCATTCCTGTAAATCCCCAATGTTGTAATTGCTCCCCTAGAGATATTCAGCACTTGTTTGTTTTCTGTGATATGATCACGGGTGTAAGAGAGTGGCTATTAAAAGACAGGAATATATGGACCCTAAGAGATGCTGTAGATGTACTTTTTTTGCAGCTGGCAAGTAGTAAAGAGGAGCATTGGGAACTTTTCATCGTCCTCTGCTGAAGGATCTGGACTCTCCGAAACCAGACAAGAGAGTGTGGAACTTCCGCAAATTTGGATGGAATCTTGGATTGGTGCAGAAACTACCTGGATGAATACAAACATGCCCATTCTCTCTTGGCAATGGGCAGCACCAATAGAGACTTGATACCCAGATGGAGGAAACCAGCCGACAACCACCTCAAACTAAAAGCTCAGGGGATGAAACCTTAGGTCTTGGAGCAGTGATAAGGGATTCCGATGGAAAGTTCATCGTAGCAAGATGTTGGCAGGAGCGGGGTCTGTGGAATGTGGATGTGCTAACCATGGAGGCGATTGCTGTTTTACTTGGTATTAAGTGGTGTTCTGAGCTGGGAATTAACGATTTGGAAGTTGAGAGTGACTTACTCATTCTTATTAGCAGCCTTACTGAAGATCACCCATTTTTATCAACCGTAGGAACTCATATTCAGCTGATTAAATCAGCTGCTCGATCATTTGAATCCATTACTTCAAGCACGTGCTTAGGTCGGGTAATTGCATCGCTTATCAATTGGCGTGTTGGGCAGTTAAAATGAAGGAAGAATCTATTTTTTGGGATGGAAATCCAGTCGAAGTTATTGTAAACCAGTTGTATATTGATCTATCTGGTCTAATATAATAACTTCATCTAATAAAAAAAATATCGGAAAAGATTTCATTATGCTACTCTATTTGAGCTCCACCTTAATGATTAAACTAAAATATAGTTTACTTATTTTTGTTTAAGATAATTTGTTTTATCATGATATTAAAAATTATTTCAACCAATTTTTGAGGGAATTATTTCTACTTAAGACAAACGATTATGAGTGAATTGTGAAAATATTTATATGTCTATACATTCAAATATGCATTAGTGTTATAATATTTTATAAATTCATTCATTTATGCATCAATTTCTGATCAGACTACAATTCATACCTATGCTCGTGGATATAACCACGTGGTGGGATTTAGGAGTGTTAATAGTCTTGATCAACCCGTTTATAAATGAATTTGTGATGAAATTTTTGAATAAATGAGTTACGATCCGTCAAACCGTTCAACCATTTAATTAAATAAACAGATTAAGGTTAATATTTTGTAACCCGTCAACCGTTTAGTAACCCGTTTAACCCATTTAACTCATCGAACCTATTAAAGTTAGTTAAATGAACATATTAAAGTTATATATATAAATATAAACCCCTTGATTATTTTTCCTCATTAAGTCTTCCTCCCATTATCTAGTTTTCATTTTCACTATTGCTCTAGGATGTGTTTGGTAATGAATAAAACTTTTGATGAAAAGTTTTGGAGAGTAAAAGTTGTCAAATGATATGATACGATAGGGGTAATGATGAGTAGTAAAGAGGATAAAGTTAAAATAGATAGGCTAGTTATGTGGAAATGATTGAAAAGTAAGGTTGTTATATAGAAAAATGTGAAAAAATGATTAAAAAATATGATAGTTATGGAGAGTGAAAAGTTTTAGATTGAAAAGTTTTAACTCGACATTTTTTGTGGATTGTCAAACACACTCCTAATTTCATTTTCCTATTACTGTCTTATTTTCATTTTTTTTTCTCCGAAAACACCATCTTGCCTATCCCTACGAGATCATCATCTATCAAAGTCTAAATCTTCAGATCATCTATTATGCAACCCATTGACAACCCGCCAACTCGTTTATTAAATGGGTTGTAAATGGGTCAGGATTGTGATTTTTTAATGGATTAATAAATGGATTAAGGGTAAGATATTTTAAATGAGTTAAGATTAGGATTAGGCTTAAACTCATTCAACTCAATCCGTTAACACCCCTAGTGGGAATATAAACAAATCACATCGAACTAGGGTCAAAACATCTCATCTAACCTTTGTTTTTGTTAAATCCTAAATCTACTTTTAGAAGATCTATCTAATCTTATTTTTTTTACATAGGGTCAAAACAAGGTTTACCCCACTCTCACCTTTCTTTAGTGAACCTTGGGACAAAAACTTGGATATAAAAATAGGATTAAGTATGAAGTTTTGAAAATTTGTACGCCTATTCTTGTAAAGTCATGTTTATGTTAAATTTAAAGGTTAAATATTTTAATATTGTATTAATTAGTGAGAGTAAAATACTATTAGCTTTAACAAAAAAAAATTATTAATATAAATAGTACAAGTTAACAAAACCTCTAAGCTGAAATATTTCTTTGCAGATTGAATCAATAGTATTTAATCTTAAGACACTTGTATCAAATTACACATTAGTTATTATAATATGTAATCTTAAAAATTAAATTAAAGTATAATTTTTTTATAAAAATAAAATATAATTGATCATAAATAATATGACATTTTCAAAAGAAAATAAAAATAAGCCGATAAATTTTAATAAATGAATATTTCTAAGATATGTCAAGACTCCTTGGATTGGAAATAGAAGACACTCCAATCTTATTTGTGAATCTGAGTTAAAATTTTTAATCCACGTAGGTCATAAAGATCTTAGCTTAACCAGGTAAAAAAAGAGTCATAGCCTCATGTGGGTCAACCCGAGCCCATGATATGCAAAATACGGTTACGCAACGGAGTCATGCAACCATTTTCAAATCTAAGATTCTAATTTTTGATAGAAAATTCGATTCATTTATGATATTTAATATTATTTATTTATCTAAGAGATCAAGTTTCATCCCAATCAATTATGTTTGTGGTCATAATTATTGAAAAAATATATATATACATGTGTAAATTATAAAAAATACTTAGATTTATTTACACATTTATTATAATATAATAATATTTATAGAATCATTTAATCACATATAAATGAAATTTTGGATGGTTCGATATTGAAAATATTATTTTAAAATTGATATTTTAACATTTTTTATAATTTATACATGAATATTTATTTTTTCTAACAAATATGACCTATAAATATACTTGATTGAGATGAAACTTAGTAACTTAGATAAATAAACGATGTTAAATATAATGAATGAATTGAATTAAAGATTCAAAATTTTAGATTTTAAAGGATTACCTGATTCCACTCCAACCAAACTTGGCCCTCCAAAATATTGTAAAGATACAGATTACCCTAAGTAAAATCCATTTATCATTCTGGGCATGCGGCGCATCTTTGCCAGGCTAGGGGATGATGCCACCTCAAGCTTGTTGCCGACTTAGGAGAAAGATGACGGCGGTGTGCAGTTCTCACCGGATTTGTAAGAGATGGGCAGCAATCGATGCTGCCGGCGTGCAGATCGTTGACGAGCAGCTTTGCACAACCGAATTTGATGGAGAAGGCGGAAGCAATCAGAAGATGGCGTCGAGACTGCTGGAATTTTCATGGTCGCCGGCTTGCCGGATTCGACATCGGAAAATAGGAAGATCAACGGTGTTGAAGCAGATGGTGAAGGAGATGGGTCTGCCCGCGGACGGATTGGAAGAGGACGCCGGTTTTCTGATGTCGCCGATCGTTGTGAACACTGGAGAAGAACAACCTGCTGCCCTAGCCGGATTTGCATATCTGGAGTCACCAAAGTCGTTCACGGGAAGGGCAAGGGAGTACGATGGAATTCCGGTTGTTACACTTGAAGACTGCAAATTATCAGGCGACAGGACGTTCATGCACATGCATCCCTTTTCTGGCCCATTAACATCAAGACGAAATAATTTTGTAAAATAAAATTTAGATAAAATTATTTCTTGACATTAAAAAATTTCTGTTTATTGAATCATTTTAATGTTCATATTCAAATATGAAATGTAAATGTAAAAATTCAGAACAAAAACCCGATGCACTGCCTTTTTAAAAAATATCAAGATTAATTTTGTCATTTACAAAAAATTTCCCCAAACTATTTAATAGAACCTAAAGTTGTTGTCATATTTATAGCCAGTGTTAATATTCAGAAAGATTTTCAAATATACCAACAGATTTTCAATATCATAATTCTTCGTATGCATATATATTTTCAAAAATTCCTTCAATACCTATGAATGTTTACAGTATTCCTCCTCTTAACCATATCAACACGCAATCGAAGGCATGCAACATCCTCAAATCTCCGAACCTTCTACCACTATCCGCTTCTTGTCGACAAGCATCATTTCTAGTTAAATGGCATTGTGCATCCTCTCTCCAAGTCATCGAACCTTGCAAAATGGCATTATGCTTTTGCAGCTGATTGTAACAAAATGTTGAAAACTACAGCTTAATTGTAAAATAGGCATCGACATAAATAGGCATGAAAAAAATTTGTCATATGGGATAAATTGATGTCGTCTTTTGTTTCCATTCCCCCTGATTTTTATATGATTTTGGATGTGTTTACGTTTGTTAGAATGGATCTATTTTCCTACTTAGTTTTGATTGCCAATGCACCATTTAATCTGGATAAACTAGCATGTTTATTCATTGTCTGATTTTTATATCTTATTGCTGCTCTATGCCGGAACTGCATAGACTCATAATTTACTGTCCAATTTTCAGATAGATACAAACTGACTGTGCTTGCATATGGATTTCATATCTTGCTGCATGAATTCAACCCGATCTTCTATGTTGAGTTAGTCGACCTTGACCCACCTTCCAGCTCATGTCCACCTCCCTGTCCCCAATGGAGCCACACTCGGCACAGAAGTCCAACAGTACAGTGGTGGTGGTGCTCGACATTGAACTTAGGGAGAAGCTCGCGAAAGCAAACATTAACCGTGACCTCAGAAATTAGCTAAGGTGATCCCCCAGCTGAGCAACGACTTTATAAGGACCGCGTTGGACTGGGTAGTAATTCGGCTTTCTCTTCTCATTGATGGAATGGGGATGAAGGGCGTGATGGGCATAAAATCCTAACCTCCCTACTAGTAGAGCTGTTGTAATTGAAGATACGTAGCTTGATAATCCCAGGCAGGAAGCTCTCCTTCCTCTGCTCCCTTGGTTCTAAGAAATTCCTCTTCCTATAAAAGCACAGCCGCAGAAGGAAGACGACCGATAGCTCAAAAATGATGACATCTTCTACCATGGAGTCATCTCGATCCGTTGTTGATTCCTAAAGAAGAAGTTGTTTTAAGATGTTGGGTGCATAGAAGATTGATGGTGACGTTGGGTATTTGTCATTCATGGGCAAGAAAGGATTTTCAAAAGCTAGAGGTGGCTGGCGTGAACCATGACTTGTTCAAGTTGCATGATGGTGGTGAGGAGGAAGAGAGCTGTGCAATAGGGATGCTACAGAAGACAACATCGTCCGCTCAATGGAGAGTAAAGTTGTGTTGTTGAACAGGAACGACAAGAGAGCTCAGACGCCGAAGATGAAGGGGGGGTGCCTGCCTTTTAAGTTGTGGGCAGTGCAGGGCTTCTGATAAAATACGGGAGATGCAAAATTGGATGGGTAAAACCTCAGCGGTACAATTTTCATACTGCATATGCATTAATAGATGTTGCTATGCCCGTTGTTAAACATTTGTAAGTACAGGAGTAATTTTTGAAAATGTGTGAGAATAAAAGGAATTATGGTAAAAATTCATAGGCGTATTTGAAAACTTCCCTAATATTTATGGTCATGTATATCATTTTTATAATTATATATTATATTTGTAAAAATGGATATCAGCTATGACCATATTTGGAATTATCTCTTCATTTATAGATATTATATTAATGATGCTTTACATTGTTTATATAGTTAATTAACAAATTTAAATTGATAAATAAATTAAATAATTATATTACATTGATTTTACATATTTATTAGACATGACTTGTGCACGTGATTTGCATAAAATGAATCTTCTAAATAAATGAATAATTTTAAATGCAATAAGCAGAGTGACTTTTGATTTAATTATCATGGCCCTAGCATGTGGGTAGCACATTGAAGATGATGGGTACCACTAATAATATTATTCGGGTTATGAAACTTGTGTTGCCTTAGCTATAATTTTAACATTATGTATAAAAGTTAAACCCTACTAATTCTATTCGTAAAACTTGAATTTTTACCTATTTATGAAAATCGAGTTAAATTTTTAGTTGATAAATTTCCTTTTCATATAAGAGTGATAAGTTTAAAAATTTAGATGAGTATACAGTAATAACAAATCACATCAACAACAATAATGATACATAGTCTAACTAAATTTCGACATTCAGGGTTTGAACCTATGACAATTGATCCGAGGTTAAAATAATAATAATAATAATAATATAACATATTTTTGAAAAAAATTAACCATTCTAAGTAAGAGAAAAAAAGAAAATTTATAAACTTAAAAGTAATTAAATAAATATAAAGATATATTTAAATAAAAATAAGGGGGTTTACTTCGATGTAATCTATGTAATCCTTTTTATTTTTAATATCTTAATGTTTCGTAAAAAATTTACTCTATCTATTATATTTAATATTTTTTTATTATTATAGAAATTTTTTCATTTGCTTAATATCACTATAGATAGACCCTCTCTAAAAATGATGTAACTTATCTACTGTATAATTGCAATATGACAAATATGTATCCAAATATAAATATAAATAATATTAAATAATAAATGTAAAGAAATATTATTTAGATATTATGTATAAAATTGGACTAAGTTCTTTTGAACCATAACTCTATTTACAATGGGGTTCCTTTGCTAGGTTCAAATTGTTATCGACTGAGTTCTAAAAAGCATATTCGAACGCTATAAATTTTCAAGTAGAGCAAGCTAGATTAATGTGGTTATATGACGAGATAGCGGGAAAGTACAGGAAGTGTGAGAATCATTGATTTGATAGGGTTAAATGTGAAATTGTAAAAAAAAATTGAAATATATTGGTAAAGTTGAAAAAGATGAAGTTGTTAGATAATTAAAATATCAAATTATTTATTAAAAAAATATGTGTAAGAGAGAAGAAAACCATCATAAACCTTGTCACTCTGTTACTATTACGAGACGTGTGCTAAGCCTAACCACTTATGTATACTTCAATGCTTTAATATTTGTAAACTTTAAAATCATAAATAAATGTTTTTACATGAATGAATATTAAACGGTTGGTATTAAAAAGAGAAAGCGGTTGGATAAAAAGCAGTGGCTTTTTTTTTATGATTAAAATAAAACCAAATTTCCATGGACAGTTATATCGAATATCGAAACGACTCTTCTGCTGTAGACATGTCACGTACATATCACGGAATCGATTTTCGGATTCTGAAGGAGAGATTAGATGGAAAGATTGTGTGCCAGATGATAGACGGAATCCATTTTCGAACTCTTGAAGTGGTCCATCATCGAAGAACGTACAGGCCGTGGGCCGCAATGGACCGAACGGTTATTTACGACCAAGAAACGGTGTAAGGCTGTAAAAAGATTATGGGTGTGTTTGGTAACAACACAAAGTTGTCACTTCAAAACTTTTTAACCTAAAATTTTTCACTCTCCACAATTATCCTATTTTTTAATCATTTCTTCACATTTTTCTATACAACTACCATACTTTTTGATCATTTCTACACAACTACCAACACAACTAACCTATATATTTCAACTTTACCTTATTTATTCATCATCATTATCCCTATCATATCACATCATTTGACAACTTCTCGTGTCTACAATTTTTCATCATAAATTTTATCCATTTTTAAACACAACCTCTGACAGTAGGCGGACTGTCGTGGGGCGACCGTTTGTACTGCTGGTGAGCAGCTGACAAACTGAGCATGCGCGCTAGTTAGCATACGACAAGAAACTGCGAGCGGCCCGAAATATATTGGGCGCCGAAGAAACTGCGAGGCGGCCCGATATTTCGTTCCCTCTGACAATTTGACATCGTTAGTTCGCAGCATCTCATGAAATTTACACTTTCTCGCCAATTCACCGATATGTGATATGAATAGGATACGATTTTACAATTTTTTTTTACATTTATAATGATATTTTTCTACTTTAAGTGCACGTCATTATATTTTCATTCTATTTTCTATCCCATTCATGTAAAATATTTTGAAAATGATCACGTGTGTTTGACAATAATAAGAAATTGTCAGTCTTAAACATTTCAATTTAATTTTTTTTTGCTTTCTATAATAACCTTATTTTTTAAACAAATATAATAAACTTATTTTTAATTATTTATTCACATCTTATTATATAATTATCTTATTTTTAATTATTTTTCTGTAATTATCCATGTATTCTTTCTACTGCTCATTACTCATCTTATCATATCTCATCACGTCTCACATTTCAAAAAGTTTTACGCCAAAAAATTAATTTCAAAAATTTTATCAAATGTCAAATACCTCCATAGTATCCCAGTCATATACGTGGACAAAAATGTCACTGATTTTTATTTTTTTAAAAAAAATATCTATAAATATCCAAAATAGTAAAAATTAATACACATATTATATACATTAAATTAACAGTTTTATAAAAAAAATTCAAAAGAAAATATTAAAAAATAAATTTTTACACCTAAATGTACTATATCATAGCCCTATTTTGTCCAACAAGTAATTCTAATTTTGTCTAACACTTCGTTTTCTTTTACTTGCTTTTTTTATTATTTTGCAATGCACTAGCCCATGCTACGAAAGTTCTAATGATTTAAAAAATTCAAAAAATATCTAAAAATATCTAAAAATAATAAAAATTGATATACGTGTTAAATTCACTTAGATTAATAGTTTTATTATAAAAATATTAAAATATTAAAATGGGTTAAATATACACAAGTGCATTGATGCTAAGTGCACTCAGGTGCATTTGTTCATTCCCGGACAAAACAACATATATGAAAAGAATGAACAATTCTATGCCTCTACAATTTTATAGCTTACAAATTTATACCCGTTCAGAGCTTGGATAGGATAAGGATGAGATGAGAATTTCATATGAAAGCGTATTGGGAATGGAAAAATGTGTATCGAAAATGTAAATATAAGTTATTATTTTTTGAGAAAGGGAAAAGTGTTTTTTGAAAATTAAAATATTATATTCCAGGATCATTCCATCCTAGCTACGAACACTAGTTGTGCGACTTTACAACACGCGACCCATCTAATGAGTGACGTAGAGCATCTAAAAGAATACAACAATAATAGGTCATCTCCAAAGTTGACTTGCTAGCTAACTCAATGAAACAAGGGCCAAAAACCATGCTTTAGGAAATCACTTATTAGGTACAAACTATTTTTAAAAAAAACTTAGAATTTTTTTAATGAAACTATTAATCTAGGTGTATTTAGTTCACAGAATAAGTTTTATCATTTTTAAAGATGAATATATATTTAAAATGACTATGACACCCGTGTTTAAAATTCAAAAAATATATAGACATCTTTAAAAATGGCAAAACTTGGTTTTGTAAATTATATACACGCAAATACACAATTTCATAAAAATAGTAAAAGATTTTTAAACAAATCATAGATTATCACAACTTAATTTACAAAGATATTGAAGCTACAAAGAATTACACAACAACCCATATGGACCCATCAGTAAAATTTCCACCCAAAAATGTGTTTCTTAAATCCCATGAAAAATTTTCAAATTTTTTTTCCATACAAATTTAGGGGTGCAACTTGGGCCGGGTTCGGCCTGAACCCGGCCCGCCGAACCCGAGAATATACAGTGCTTAAACTCATCAGTTTTCAGCCCGAGCTCGATTTTCTCGCCCCGAACCCGGACCGAATGTAAACAGTGCTCGGGTTCGGGTTACTGTGAGCCCGAACTCGAAGCCTATCCCTAAAATATAAATATATTTTATAATTTTTCCCACAATCCTAAATGCTAATTTCCCATTCGTCCTAGCTCCCAAACCCCGAAACCCTACACCCGTTTCCTATCTCTGCGACTCTGCCCGAACTTTTGCCCTACGCGCCTGTTCTCGCGATTCGCCTCTGAGTCTGACCTCTCTGGCCTCCGGCGCTCGGCGACCCAGCAGCATCTCGGCCTCCCCGCGGCTTCCCAGTAGGCAGCAGCATCGGAGAAACGGCCTCCTTGCAGCATCGCAGCTGCGCCTACAACTCCTCTGCCTTTGACCTCTCCGGCCTCCGGCACTCTACGACCCAGCAGCATCCCGGCCTCCCCGCGGCTTCCCGGCAGGCAGCGACATTTTTGACCTCTCCGGCCTCCGACGCTTGGCGACCCAGCAGCATCCCAGCCTCCCCGCGCTGCCCAACAAGCAGCGACATCGGAGAAACGACCTCCCGGTAGCATCGTAGCTGCGCCTGCAACTCCTCTACCTCTGACCTCTCCGGCCTCCAGCGCTCGGCGACCCAGCATCATCCTGGCCTCCCCGTGGATTCCCAGCAGGTAGCGGCATCGGAGAAACGACCTCCCGGCAGCATCGCAGCTGCGCCCACAACTCCTCTGCCTCTAACCTCTCCAGCCTCCGGTGCTCGGCGACTGATAAACCTAAAAATTTTCATTTAATTTCATATTAAATTCACACTGTTTAATACTAAAATGATAATTAAATTCATGTTTTAAGTGAAATTTCCTGAAAATTATATTTTTCGTAGAATCTTTTATTTTGCTATAAAATAGATCATTTTGCAACATTTTACTTAATTCCCTAGAAAATTTTAATTTTAAAATATATATTAGCATATTAATATAATTTGGACAAATTATAAAACTATCTAATTGGAAAATTCATACATACGATTATAAATATAATCTAAAATATGGTTATAAAGCAAACTATTATAACATCTTAAGATAAAAAAATAAATAAAAATAAATAAATAAATAAATTCAGAAAGGGCTAAAAAAGTAAATTAAAACTCTCTGCAAGCTTATTAAAATTATTTTGACAAAACTTAAATAATTAAATCCACGTTTTTGTTTGCTGCATAAGTACACGCGACTATGCACCGCCGGTGCATCAGTTATAATACTCCACCTTCCCCAAATCGCCCATCCATGGCTGCCACCAAAATCAACCATCTTCCCAACATTCCAACCATCAGGTCAAAACAAGAGACAACAACTTCAACAATCCCAACCATGGAGTCATGACGAAGCTTCTCCTCCTTCCCTTTTTCTGAACCAAGCCTCAATTGAATCAGCCGGCCATGGTGCCCATCTACCCCAAATCTGTCTGAAGTAGCCATCTCCATTTTTCCGCTTCACCGAGCAACGAAAGAAAATTTGGCAGCATTTTCGCAACCACAGGCAGCTCTAATCGCACTTGCTTATGCTCGAATTTCATCAGCCTTCAACCCATTTTCTCCTCTTCACCGACTGGCAGCCATTAAATAAACTAAGCAGCCCCTTCATTACGATGAGGCTAGCCGCACCAATGCTCCAATCACGTCTCCAATTCCAGCCATGGCGTTCAGCTCTCTCCTCTCTACTTCAACAAGCAAATCGCCCACCCTCAACACCAATGAGTTGTTTAGCAGCAGCATCTTCTACCGCTATCACCGACCAAGCAACCATCCGGCAGCCCAGCAAGTAGAACCAGCTCCCTTAAATCGCAGACAACAATCAATCTCACCAGAATTTCAGCCAATTCCCAAATTCAAGCAGCCGCCCCTTTCAAATTTTCAATTTCAGCACACTCAATTCGTCGATTTAAGCCATTTCCAGCAGAACTTAACGAACAGCAAAATCCTAGAGCAGAAGAAACTATGCCCCAAAACCATCCATCCATTTTCCATTTTTTCTGTAAATAGCGATCTCAAATCCCGGCGGCCCAACCATATTTCCAGCAACAACTTTTGCCCAACCAGCAGCACCTCCCTTCAAGTGGCACAATGGCGGCAGTTGCGCATCTTCTAAAGCATTCATTACTCAATTCTAAATCCCCTGCAGCCATTTATTTGGTCTTCTCCAATCGAAACCCACCAGCAAATGATCAAGGTAGCCAGTGCAAAAAATCCAAGCTCTCCATCATCGAACTGAGCAACAAAATTGCATTGCCGAACGCCAACTGCTGCTACGTTCAATTCGCTTGCAATGCCTCAGTCAAAATTCAGGTAGCCATACAAAATTTAAACGACTTCCAGATCATCAAGCAGCCAGAAATTTTGGTAATCTGAAATGCCATCGATTGGAACACCCACGCCACACCGCTGCTTACAAAGTGGATTCCAAAGCCGGTCAAGAAAAGCAGAATGGACCGTGAAGAAGGCAAGGCAACGGTGAAAATAGGCAAAGGCAGTTACAGCAACGACCAAGCATGGAATCCCACATCGGATTCCACGTTGAATGGAGGGCCCCTCACATATCTATAGAAGGCACCCTCCACTCATCCCAAGACACTACAATTCTCTCCCATCACTTGAAGTGGGGCCCATTTAGGTGGGACCTTTGCTAAGTGAGAAAAAGCTCCAAGGGCTTGGATTGCTTCTCAAAGAAAGTAGTTTTTCGAGCAAGAATTGGGGTAAATAAATTTTCTGTTAATTATAGTTTTTTTCTTTAATGCTTTGTAGTTGTTAATTTTAGATTTGTAATATTTAGCATAGATTTACCGCTTTATGCATTGTAATTTTCAAATTACATTTAATGCAATTTTCATTCCTGTTTTCGTAGATTAAATTTTACTTCTGTAGTCTTTTCATTACTGTCCTAGTTTAGATTTAATTTTTAGTTATTTACAATTTCTTCTTTCCTTTCTCTGTCTCTTTCTCTTTCTTATTTATCTGCTTTCTCTCTCTTCTTTCTTCTCTCTCTAATTTCTTCTCCTTTCTCTCTAATTTCTTTCTTTCTCTTCTCTGCACCCTCTTTCACTTTTCTCTTTTATTTTTGCTTAAAATAATTCAAAATATATAGCCTCTTTGTGGATTCGACCCGACTCACCATTATTCTACACTATCATCCGCATAGTGGTAGCTTTAATGTGTTTCGGTTAATTTTAATTAAACTGGTGATCATAGTGCTCTTAACGACAAGCACTTGGTGCGCATCAGTGACCCAGCAGCATCTCTGCCTCCCCGCGCTTTCCAGTAGGCAGCGGCATCGGAGAAACGGCCTCCCGACAGCATCGCAATTGCGCTTGCAACTCCTCTGCCTTTGACCTCTCCGGCCTCCGGCGCTCGGCGACCCAGCAGCATCCCGGCCTCCTCGCGGCTTCCCAGCAGGCAGCGGCATTGGAGAAACGGCCTCCCGGCGTGTAGGAATGCCAACTACAGTCTATAGAGACTAAAAGACTTGCCGTTTTTATTTTATATTATACTTCATACATCAACTTTCTGGCGGAGACTTTCTGAGTTTTTGCATTTTGATTTCGTAGGGCCCTTTCTAGCTTTCCTTTAAGCTTTGCATTTCCGCTGCTCGTCGCTGCATTTCTGCCACTGCATTTCCCGTTTATTTCTGCTGCTCTGCTCTGTCTCTCCTGCCTCCGGCCTCCCAGCAGCATCTCGCGCATTGCCTCTGCCGGCTCTCCTCTCCTCTGCCTTTGCACCTGTTTGTCATTTGTAATTTTCTTCTTCCTTATTTCCTTTTTTTTAATGTTTTGGTTTAAATTGATTATTGATATAATGTAGGAAAAATTGTTGGGATTGAAACAAAAATCTCTAACTTTGATTATATGTTATGAAAATGATATCTAGGTGGTTAATAAAATATGGACAGTTCAAGTAATATGCAAAACAAGAATAGTGAACAAGAGATCAACAGTGAGCAACTAAAAAATACAACGACTGCTTCAAATACTATTGATCTTACAAAAGGTTCATGTAACGCCCCAGGCCTAACAGTAAGGTATTGTCCGCTTTGGGCCTCAGCCCGCACGGTTTTGCCCCTCTGGGTTCACACGCATCCCATCCTTCCCCAAAAGGCGCCTCACTAAGGTACCTGGCAGCCTCCAATTATAGCCCAGGCTCCCCCTTCATCCTAACCGATGTGGGATTCCCCATCCACCCCCCCTTGGGGCTCCAGCGTCCCCGCTGGACACCACCGGTCGGAGGTCGGGAGTCGGCTCTGATACCATTTTGTAACGCCCCAGGCCTAACAGTAAGGTATTGTCCGCTTTGGGCCTCAGCCCGTACGGTTTTGCCCCTCTGGGTTTACGCGCATCCCGTCCTTCCCCAAAAGGCGCCTCACTAAGGTACCTGGCGGCCTCCACTTATAGCCCAGGCTCCCCCCTCATCCTAACCAATGTGGGATTCCACATCCCCATTCCTAGAAATACTCAATAACTAGTCAATGGGTACTACACAACCTAAGAAAAATTCGGCAGCATATCCCCATAATATACAAGGGGTAATATGGAATGCATGATCTGATATTCATAAACATTTCAATTTATAACATTCAATCCTAGTCATGCCTTTTGGCTTGACGAATGCCCCTGCAGCATTCATGGACTTAATGAATAGAATATTTCAGCCATATTTGGATCAATTTGTGGTAGTGTTTATAGACGATATTTTAGTATATTCCAAGAGCAGTGAAGAGGATGAAGGACACTTGAGATTGATTTTACAAAAACTGAGGGAAGAAAAGCTTTATGGAAAGCTTAAGAAATGTGATTTTTGGATGAACAGTGTGGGATTTTTGGGTCATATTGTTTCTGAAGATGGAATATCTGTAGACCTGCATAAGATAGAGGCTGTGGTGAACTGGCCTAGGCCATCTAGTGTTACTAAGGTGAGAAGCTTTTTGGGTTTAGCAGGGTACTATAGGCGATTTGTGGAAGGGTTCTCTACCATCGCCACTCTAATGACGAAACTCACTGTGGCGCCCCGAACCGAGGCGTTCACATAGTCCTTACTCCCAGATCTTGTCGATTGGTAAGTGTGAATCAGGATTGTTGCACTGATCACGTGGCGGGTACTTAATTGGATCTCGTCCATTTTTTTCTTTATTTTTCTTTTCTTTCATCACATAAACATATACTTATCATCATTCATAATGGACTTATCCATAACATCATAAATCATCAACTTCTCATATTATTCATGACTTCATAATTTTATAAAACCTATACCCTTTTTCATCATATCCCATTAGAGAATCTATTCTTACAAAAATCTATTAATCTTTGTAGATTTCTTTTTTTCTTTAGCAACACATGCCCTTCATCTCCTGGCTTTCCCTACACCTGTTTGAGGTTGGGAAAACAAAACATGAGTCGAAACTCAATAAGCAAGTATTTTTCTTTCGTTTAAATGCATTTCTCTCCATTTGATAGAAGACACTTATCAAGTGATCAACTACCAACGGAAAAGAAACCTTTTCATAAACCATTTTTGGAAACCTTTCATAAACCATTCATGTAAATCATTCGTAAATGCATTTCTTTCCATTCGATAGGAGACACTTAGCAAGTGATCAACTATCAATGAAATAGAAACCTTTTCATAAACATTGGATGTGCAAATGCTTCATTTCCACTCATGACATAAACCTTCGTGTGCGGGTACGCTAGCCTAGGGAACATCTCACATAGCATGGTCTAATTAGCCGGCTGTATCCGACTTGGCCTCATCAAGGGGAACCTCTCTTCCTCTTGACGCCTACACGGTTCCTACATGCATGACTTTTGATTTTTCCGGCATTATATACCTCTTACACTAGGTGACTTTTCATTCTCATGTAGAGAATTATTTGCACCATCTCTTAAAAATATTTTTTCAAATCCATGTTTTTCTTTTCATAAAAATTATTTCATAAACATTGGATGTGCAAATACTTTCTTTCCATTCCTGACATAAACCTTCGTGTGTGGGTACGCTAGCCCAGGGAACATCTCACATAGCATGGTCCAATACGCCGGCTGTCTCTGACTTGGCCTCATCAAGAGGAACCTCTCTTCCTCTTGACGCCTACATGGTTCCTACATGCATGACTTTTGATTTTTCCGGCATTATATACCGCTTACACCAGGTGACTTGTCATTCTTATGTAGAGAATTATTTGCACAATCTCTTAAAAACATCATTTCAAATCCATGCTTTCCTTTTTAATCCATGTATGAAAATGCAATGCATCCATTCACACATATCATTCCTTTGCCTCCACCTCTAGGGAGGACGCCGTCGGCACACAGCCCATACGACTCGGCAATAGTTAAGGGGGACCCTCTGATCCGCTTTCTACCTCCACCAAAGTCTCTTCCTTATACATCATACATGTGCACATGTCCATGAACATCACATGATATCAATATGCCGGCATGACTTTTCATAAAAACTCATAAACATTCATCATTTCATAACATTATAGGAATGACCACCCTTAAACACATTTCATAAAACATGTGAGCAAACAATTTGCAATCATTTAAAAATATTTTAGAAAGCATATAGCTTGCTTACCTCCTCAGTCCGTGTCCTCCACCTTTTTCTTTCCTTTTTCCCTATACAAGGAAAATGGATATTTTATCCATCCATTCTATGTCTTAGTTTACTTTCCATTCTTGCTTTATAACCATTCATTACCTAATTCCTATAGAGGTTAATCTTATAAAGATACTTGGTCATTACCCATTTATATGAATTTTTATCCATAAATCTTTTAAAAATTCCATCCATATATCCTCATAAATATATAAAAATAAATCTCAATTTTTCCGAAAATATGTTGTTCACTATTCATAATTACTGTTCATGTCACTGTAGCAATCACTGTTCACAGCGACGTGGGTTACTGTTCATGGGTTCCAAAAATTGACATTTTTCCCAAAAATAAAAAATATCATGACATAGGTTATGCTTAGTATATCATGAGAAATTTCATACATTTTGAATTTATCATCATTAACTTGGCCAAATAAATTATTTTCTCCATATACTAAAAATCAACTTAAATTCACTTAAGCATAATCCTTAATTCCAAAACTTATGAAATTAATCTATCATCATGAAAACATCATATTTATCATAATCATACATCCCAAATCATCATTTATCAAATTTAGAGCATTATTTCCACATATCATACATGATTTTCTCGAATGCTCTATCTTCGCTCCAAATTTTTGATGTTTCGGCATAATTCTAATTAAGAATTATAAATATACTTATTTTCTCATGCTTAGGAATTATCTAAGAATGATTTTAACCTACTTAACATCCAAAAAAAATTTGGGAAGAAATCACTTACCCGAAGTGGAAAATCTCTCCTCCAACTTGCCCTTTCTCTCTCTAACCTCCTCTTTCTCTCTTAAAACGAATTTGGGGGTGGAAAATGAGCTCTTGCTCAAGCTTGGGAGTTCCTTGGACGTTAACCCCTTGGCCCCTATTTATAGGGCTTGATTTTTTATGAATTTGGAATTTACCCCCTCTTGCTCAAGGTATTAAATTATAAATGTATTTTTTTCTAATTTTCAAAAGGTGCAGGAAGCCATGTGCAGCCACCCTACAGCAGCTCCAGCCCCCTATGGAAGCCCTATTTTTCCTTATTTTTTTTAATTTTTAAAATTAATTAATTTAGGCTAATTAAATCCTAGCCGTTGATTTTTGATAAGATTGATTTTGGACCATTGGATTTTGGCCCAAAAGTCAAGACTCCAGCAGCTATTGCAGCTTTTTATTAATTATTTATCCATTTAATTAATTAAAATTAATCCAAAGTCAAATGCTAATTAATGAAAAAGTAAAGCTAATTTTTTATCTTCAAATGATGTTTAATCTTGACCCTTAATTCATAGTTTTTGATCAATCTTGGACCATTCATCATGTTCGTCATCATATTTTGGCCATCCATAAAAAATTTCATCTCAATCCGACGTCCGGATTGCAAGATATGAATTTTTCTTCATTTTCTTCATGAAAATCCATAAAAATCCGAAAATTATTATTTTAATCCAAAAAGCACTTTTTTCTTTTAGTGGGAAGCTTCCTTTTTCGTCTTTTATGATTAAGTTAATCCAAAGTGATTAACTTAACATATTTCTTAATCCCACATTTACTATTCACGTGCACTATTCACGTGCACTATTCATCCGAATTTCATAATTAATTATTTTAACATATATTCCCTCATAATTTCATATTTCATGAATATATTTATTTTATTAATACATTACCTAGGGTTTACAACCCTAGGGTTTTATACGTGTCTAAGATTGGGGTTTCACACTCACGCACAAAGGGGTAAAGTTCGAATGGACAGACAAGTGTAAAGAAGCATTTCAAGAGTTGAAGAGACGGTTAGTAGAAGCACCTGTGTTAACTGTACCTTCAGGAAATGATGAATTTGTAATATATAGTGATGCGTCAAAGAAGGAATTTGGATGTCCTTATGCAACATGGTAGGGTGATAGCCTATGCATCCAGACAATTGAGACCACATGAGGTGAATTACCCAACTCATGATTTGAAATTAGCTGCAGTGATCTTTACACTGAAAATATGGAGGCGCCTTTTGGGGAAGGACGGGATGCGCGTGAACCCAGAGGGGCAAAACCGTGAGGGCCGAGACCCAAAGCGGACAATACCTTACTGTTAGGCCTGAGACATTACAAAATGGTATCAGAGCCGACTCCCGACCTCTGGCCGGTGGTGTCCAACGGGGACGCTGGAGCCCCAAGGGGGGGTGGATGTGGAATCCCACATCAGTTAGGATGAGGGGGGAGCCTGGGCTATAAGTGGAGGCCGCCATGTACCTCGGTGAGGCGCCTTTTAGGGAAGAACGGGATGCGCGTGAACCCAGAGGGGCAAAACTGTGCGGGCCAAGGCCCAAAGCGGACATTACCTTGCTGTTAGGCCTGGGGCGTTACAGTTCGGATGCAAACGAGCCTTTTCCTAAGAAAAAAAGAGGATACAAAATTTCATCACCGGTGTGGGAAGAATTTGAAAGGATTTTGGACAATAATGGAAAAGTTGCATGGGGTATTTGTAAGTATTGTACTATTAAACTTAAGTGTCCAAGTACTCAAGGAACAAGCACATTAACTAGACACTTAAAGTTATCTAAGTATAATACCAACAAAAGAGCTAAGGGCCAGCGCTTGTTATCATTTCAATCAGTAACTGATGAAGGTGGAATGGTTATATCAAATTGGAAGTTTGACCAAGAAGCCTGTAAAAGAGCAATGGCAAGAATGATTATTCTTGATGAATTGCCGTTTAAATTTATTGAAAAAGAAGGGTTTAGAGATTTTGTAAAGTTGTCTAGCCACTCATTAAACATGTTTCAAGGACCACAATTGTGAAAGAAATCTTCAAAATATACATGTTAGAGAATGCTAAATTACGAAAGATTTTTAGTGAGGATGTTCGGCGTGTATGCTTGACAATAGATTTGTGGACTTCAAATCAGAATATTGGGTATTTATGTTTAACTGCTCATTTTATAGATTCTAATTGGACTCTTCAAAAGCGCATTCTTAATTTTTGTATTCTTCTTTCACCACACACGGGTGAAGCTATTGCTAATGCAATTGAAGAATGTCTGAATGCTTGGAATATTAGACAAGTGTGTACTCTTACTGTTGACAATGCATCGACCAATGATGTTGCGCTAAACACTTTGCGTTTAAATTTAAAAATGAAGAATGCTCTCTTTGGGGATGGAGAATCTTTACATGTCCGTTGTGTTGCGTGCATTTTAAATTTGGTTGTGAGGAGGGAACCGAACAAATCAATGATTCCATTGCTCGAATTCGTAATAGCATAAAGTGGGTTAAGAGTTCTCCTAGTATAGAACAAGCATTTGGAAAATCTTGTGAAAGTGTTAGAATTTTGAGTAAAATGTCTTTGTGTTTAGATGTGTCAACACGTTGGAATTCTACATACTTGATGTTGAAACATGCTCTACCCTTTGAAATGGCTTTCAAACATCTTGAAGTGAATGATGCAAGTTTTAGAAGCAATAGTCCACCTCTTGAAGAAGATTGAAACCATGCTAGAGTCCTTTGTGACTTCTTAGTTTTATTTTTTGAAGCTACTGAGATCTTATTGGGTACTAAATATATCACTTTCCTACATCATTTTCTTCAACTTGATGCAATTCAAGATCGATTAAATTCATTTCCAGCCGAGAATGGTAATCCTATCCTTCTTCACATGTGTAACAAAATGAAGAAAAAACTTGCAAAATATTGGGATTCTATTGATAAATTCAACATTTACTTGCTCATTGCGGTAGTGTTTGATCCACAGTATAAGCTAGGATATTTGGAATTTTGTCTTAGTATTTTCCTTCTTGCGGATCAGGCTTCTGCATTATCAAAGAAAGTGTATGATAAAATGGTTGAATTGTATGGAACTTATGAATTTGGGTCTACTAGTAGTACTGCAAGTTCTTTGTCTGAAGTGAGCGGGGCATTATGGAAGTTGTGGAAATCTATGAGTAACACTAATGCTGGAGTTATCACAAATGAAATTGATGCCTATTTAAAAGATCTAGTTGAGAATGATGTACAATCATTTGATATTTTAGCATGGTGGTCAACGGCTACAAAATACAGGATTTTATCTTTTATGGAAAAAGATATTTTGGCTATTCCTATTTCAACAGTTGCATCAGAATATGCATTTAGCACTGGAGGGCATGTTCTTGACCAATATCGTAGTTCATTGACACCCCATGTTGGTTGAGTGTTTAATTTGCTCTCAAAATTGGTTAAAAGCAGCTCCAGTCGATTCAAATTATGAAGAATTAGTTGATCAACTAGACAAATGTGCAAGTGGTAAACTATATTTTTTTTTATATTTTAATCCTGTACCTTACTCTTAACATTATTTTTAATGCTAATATTTATTTTTTCAGATGAAGTTTCTCAAACATCAGGAAATGCTCTTCAGGATCGTTACCACCTCTTCCACAAAGAAATTAATTTACAGAAGGCATTATTTATATATTTGAATATATATGCATATATATGCTCCTTAAGTTCAATTGTACAAGATGACATCGATTTTGTGCATTTTTTTTAGGAAAAAAAGAATTTGGCTTGGCGAATAAGAATAACACAAGAGAAGAAGAATTAAGACTATGTGGGAAATTAAAATGTTTCATGTTGTTATGTTGTAACTTGACAATCTAAGTTAAATGTTGTAATTTGGTTATTGGAACTTAAGACTAAAGTTGTAGACTTGGACCTAACTTGGATGTTGTGATTTGGAGTTGTATTTTTGAACTTGTTGTAATCTTATTTGTTTTGATATTATCGTATTTTTTGGGATTATTTTTTTTTCTTATGATTGATATTATAAAGTTTGTCTTATGGTTGGATGCTAATATTTCTATATATGATTGTGATATTCATGTTAAATTGCAGGACAGACAAAGGTTGTACTTCTACATTCATCAAAATATGGTTACTATCCAACTTAATTCGAAAAGAATGCCCAAAACAGGTTTTTCTTCTTAATACTCTTAAATGGTATTTAAATTTTTCTTGCTTTCTTAGTTTCTTATAATAAATTGTCATTTTATATTTTTTTAGCAATAGATTTGTGATTAAATGACTATAGGATATATATTTATAGTAACATTCCACCCGAAACTCAACCCGAGCCCGAATTTCAAAAATATTGTTAGGGTTGAGGTTTTACAAATAGGGTTAGGGTTAGGGTTAGGGTTGAAGATTTACAAATAGGGTTAGGGTTAGGGTCGAGGTGAATCCGAGTTTCATGAGCCCGAGTTGCACCCCTATATACAATTATCTTATTTATGTATAACTATCGTATTTTTTAATCATTTCTGTAGATTCTTTTATACAACTACCATTTACATCTAATATTAATTGTTCATGTCTTATTACATGACTCTCTTATCTTTTGTAACTTTTTTTGTTACTTAGTGAAACAAAGAATCCACCATCATCGTTAGCCTCCGTAACATGGCCTATAAGTTATTGGCAAGAGTGCAAGCAACTAGACCAAAAGCTATGTCTCTATGGAATTATTTCTAACCAACAAAGTTCATTTGTATTAGACCGTCTCATTATTGACAATATGTTAATAGCATATGAGGCAATTCACATGTTAAGAAGTAGAAAAAAGAGAAATAAAGAAGACAACAAAGTTGGTCATAGAGATGACTTATGAAAGAATTTAGTAGGATTTTTCAAATGAAATGATGAAACAACTAAATTTCAATGAGGTGTGGATTAGTTAGATACCAATGAGGTAGAGAATTAATCTTAATGAGTTCAAGACGGAGTATTTTAGCCCTAGTAGAGGCCTTAGGTAAGGTGATTCCCTTTCTCCTTATCTCTTTCTTATTTGTATAGAGTGGTTATCACCACTTATCAAGGAGGCAATTTAGAGAAGATAGCTAATAGGCCTGAAGATTTACCCCCATGGCCTAGTGCTTTCTTATCTCTTCTTTACAGATGATGCATTGATGTTCATCAGTGTCACCAGACGAGATTTCTCAAATGTTGAATGTATTAAAGGTCTATAGTAAATGTTCAGGCTAACTTGTCAATATTAACAAAACTACCCTATTCTTAAGTGCTAAATAAGGACTTTTAGGAGGATTGAAATTGAGGAAACCCTTAGATTGATGAACTAAAAATTCAAAGCTATTTGGGGCTGCCGCTTGGTTGGAATGGTCAAGAAAAAAGCGTTTAAGGGACCAAAAGAGAGGATTTCGAAAAAAGGCCCAAGGTGGAAAAGGAGGCTACTTTTTGAGTGGGAGAGAGGTTTTAATTAAAATTGTAGCACAAGCAATCCCATGCTATATAATGAGTTTTTCCTTTGCCCTAAAAATTTTTGGCAATGAGGTAAGCGAAACGCTTAGCTAGTTCTAGTAAGGAAAATCAAGGAAGAGAAAAATTAGTTAGGTTTTTTAGATTGAAATGTGTTTTTTCTAGATGTGAGAGGTATGAGATTTAGGGATATTTTAGTCTTCAACCGTACTCTTCTTTTTGTTTACATTCAGCAGGAGACATTGTTCCCCATAGAATTCACACCCTAGATTCGACCATGCTTTCTCACCAAAACAGATTTGGCAACTTCTCTGATACACTGACTCTTTATTCTACAAAATTTTATGTGCAAAATATTTTTCCCACATGGAAATATTTAGGAATGTTCTATCAAAGCCACGGGCTCTTATACCTAAAAATAAATTTTGAAAGCTAGGACTATTGTAACATATAAACCGACAAAAGTAATCCTAAGTCGTGTGTTAAATGTAAAGTCCAAGGTTAATCACACATTTATAATGCAATCAATTATTATAAATAATAGCCCTTAAAAATTACAAAATTCACTAGTCTCGTGCCATTATTGCATCCATGTAGTGATAGTAATTAAATACATGTCCAATCTCAATAAATGGTTTTTTAATAACTAAAATAAAATTATTTTTCTTAAAAAGTCTTTTGAATGGTCCAATTTCTAATATCTAACTTGATTTGGCATACCTACAAAATAATGGATTAATCTTAACATGACTAGAGAGTAAACAATTATTTACAAATGAATAATAGTTAAACTAAAATATAATTAAATGATAAAAATTATTATTTAATTTAATAACTCTAAAATCAAACCTCAATTCAAAAATATCAAAAACATAGAAATCGAGTATATGATTATAAAAATTTGAGTTAAAACGATCACTTCATGACAAAAGAGAATGGACAAATCAGTATTTAGAATCAGCATCTACGATTCGGTAGCCGGTGCAATCGGTCGACGGTTCCTCTTTGTTAGGACCAAGTGGAGTCGCAAGTCTAGCGCTGGGTCAGCAACTATCCAGCCCACTCCAAATGAAAAGGACCCAACAGAAATTTTCCTATTAGGGTGCCAATGCAAACATTTCAGGAGTATGTCCTTTTATGTAAGACTCTTAAGAGGACAATTTTACAAAATTCTCTAAAAGTTCATACTTACTAGAGACCTCAGAAGTGTAGCTACCTCTCTCCTCTTAAAGTATTAAATAATAGTATTACATTATTCGTGCATAGGTAAATGTGATTGAGAAGAATTTCCTTCCTGAATGTTCAAGAACTCGGCTCCATGCTCTCTCATCATTTATTTCAAAGCATGCGAATATTATTTACCAGATGAACAATCTTCATATATTTAAATATCGGACGTGATTGAATTAGTCTCGGAGCACCTGAGTGCATTTAATTCATTTTTTATTTTTTTAAAACTTTTTTATACAATTGTTAATCTAGGTGTATTTAATATGTATATCAAGTTTTACCAATTTTGAAGATTTATAGATATTTTTTGAATTTTTTAAAATCAATAGAATTTTTTGTAATTTAAAATTACTTAAAAGCCACCGATTTTAGAAAATTTTAAAAATTTGCAAATATCTAAAAATCGTAAAACTTGATAGATATATTAAGTACACTTAGATTAACGTTATACAAAAAATTCAAAAAAATTCAAAAAAATAAAATAAGTTTTTTCATCTTGGTGCATCGAAGCTAAGTACACCCGAGTGCACTGAAATAGGACTCTTTAAATATATTCTAATGAAAGATATATGCTAATGTTTCTTTCAAAAATTACTAAAAATGTTATTGATTTTCAAAAATAAAAAATATAAATATAAAAAACTGCAAAATTGGTAAAACTTAACAAACATGTAACACTTATATTAATAGTTTTATAAAATAATTTTCAAAAAAATAAAAAATGGGTTAAATGCACCCAAGTGTACTGTATTAAATCACGAAAAAAAATATTTGCTAAGGCATTTGATTAATCGCAATCACTACATTATACAAAACTGCTTTAGTAAACAATCTAAAGCACATATTTTAAGCTTAAAAATCTAAGCATATTTTTACCTACAAAATTTTATATTGGCATCGCACCTTAAAAGGATAAAATTTATTATGCCCATAATAAATTACACGACCTAAAATTTATATGCATTATACATAAAATCTTTGCACGGTTTAATATAAATATCATTAATTAGACATAATAAATCGAGCATGAGATAAGTATTATTGACACCCACATATCAACCTTCAAATACAATTCTACTTTCCTTAATAGAGCCACGACAACTTTTATTTTCTTCCTTCTTAGTTTCCTTATCGCTTAACTAAATTCGACTTTAAACCAGCTTATCTTTATCAACTCTATCTGGCACTTGCACTTGAACCCAAACCTTTAAGACATTTGGACTTCCTATACACCAACCGAGCTATATGAGTTGTTGAAATATTACTTATAATTAAATTAAAAATACAACTCAAAGCACAAAACAAATAAATTCGACTTCAAACCAACTTATCTTTATCCACTCTATCCAACACTCACACTTGAAACCCAGACCTTTAAGACACTTAGACCTCCTCTATACCAACTGAGCTATACGAGTTGTTGAAATATTATTTAAAATTAAATTAAAAATACAACCTAAAGCACAAAAAAATAACAAATAGGTTATGTCCATTAACGCCTATTTAGGCCCAGTTAGTCATGGAGTCAACTCTTGCCATGTAGGCTATCTTACGTGAACTTTGACTAGTAAAACTTGAAAAAATCTAAGGCCTTTATAGCAGTAATTATGAATGGATGTAAATGAAGAATTGAGTATGATAAAAAAAAGTGTCATTCTTCAAAGACAAAAGGGTAGATACCGAACCAAAAGATGTGGGCCCTCTTCCTACTTACATTGAAGAGGCAATGGTGAGCCATTTCATTGATCCCAAATCTAAGTCTTGGAAGAATGTCAAAATTCTTCTAGCTATTGGTGAAACTGACTAGAAGGCTATCAATCTAGTTCTTACACTTAAAGGGGAGGAGAATGATAACTGGCGTTAGTAGAAGAAACCAAATGAGAATTTCAGTGTGAGGTCAACTTTTAAAATGCTTAAGCTACATAAAGTTGCTTTCCCCACTAAAGTCAAATTTGCGTAACAGGGGCGTTAAAGTGGATTACATTTGGAGTTTTTGCAAATATAATGTGGAGTATGTGAAAAGGTGGAGGGTGTGACTAGAAGGATTGTGGGCAGTGTCTTGATAGAGGTGTCATGCTATGACATCAAATGCATCTTTAAATCGCTATAGAAAAGAAAAAATGGACGTCTTAAGTCTATTTTTGTTAATGTGTTGGAGACTTTAGTACTTGAGAAACTACCTAAACTAAGAAAGATCCCAACGAACATCTAATAAAGTTGTTGAGTGGTGTATAAACTATTGAGATCAATTTAAAGATGTAAATCTTTTGCTGGGATCCAACATCCTAGATCAGGACTTAGTGGCTAGATGGATTAGTGTTGATAAAGTAAAACAGTAGAATAACAAAGATAACACATAGAGAGACAAGAAGATTTATGTGGTACAATTACCCTACTCCAAGGAGGCAACCCATTTAGTCATTCTTTTGAGGTTACCTTGCTCCACTATTTATAAAATATTACAAAGTGCAACGCATTTAATATAAAGATATTTTATATTAATTGTCAAGATACACTTCACTGCTTTGTAGCCATGCATCGTGCCACTTTGATATATTCACCAACCTAATAGCTAACAATACTCCCTCTCAAGTTGGAAAATAAATATCAATGATATTTATTTTCTTCAATATTTAATCAAAGTTGCTTTTTTACAGAACTTTCGTGAAGATGTCCGTAAGTCGGTCATGACTTTTGATATGTTGCATTTCAATAATTTTTTCTTGAGCGCTATCTCGCACATAGTGACAATCAACTTCGATACGTTTAGTACTTTCGTGGAAGACTAGATTTGATGCTATATGTATGACAATATCATTATCACAAAATAGCTTTATTGGTTTTAGCGTGTTAAAACTTGCAACCTAATTCTTGTAATATTAATTTTACTCAAATTAATTTACTTATAGCAAAAGACACAATTTTATATTCAACATCAAGACTTGACCTAGTTACAATATTTTTCTTTTTTACTTTTTCAAGTTATAATGTTTCCACTAACAAAAATGTAAAATAGCCTATGGTGGATTTTGGCCCATTGGATTTTCTACTCCATACTAATAAACGTAATAGATACTCCATATTCTTCAGGTAGCTCGACCTTATAGGCATTATTATTGATTTTTCTAAGATTCGAAAAGGACCATCTACTCGAGGAGATAACTTTAAACAAGAACCAAGAAAATATTCCTTCCTCAAATGCATTCAAACCAAATATCCTTCTTTGAAGCTAACTAGTCACCAATGTTTGTTTGTTTGCTTTTGATACCTGTTGGTTTGTTGAAGAATCTTTTCGCAAACTTTTTCGTGCTGCCTTTTGATCTGTTTAGCTTGTTCTTCAGCATTTGTACTAAATTCGTGTGTGGTTGGCGATGGAGAAAGGTCCAAAGAACTGATAGGCTATTTTCTATACACGATCTCAAATTGACATTTTTCAATGGTCTAGCTGACAGAATTATTGTACAAAAATTATGCTTGTGCTAAAATAAGATCCCATTATCGAATGTGCTTACCAACGAATCTCTGCAATGGATTTGCCACACTCTTGTTGACCATTTCTGTCTGACTATCTGTTTGAGGGTGACTGGCTGAACTAAACTACAAATGAGTTCCCACCTTCCTCTAAAGAGTTCGCAAAAAATGACTTAAAAACTTCGCATCTCAATCTGATATAATAGACTTTGGAATTCCATGAAGGCACACAACCTCCTTAAAATATAGGTCAACAATATGAGAAGCATATTTATTTTGTGACATGATATAAAATGAGCCATTTTAGAAAATCTATCTATTGGGTTATTGTGTTTTGATGATAAAAAGGTTAAGAATTTAATGCTTAAATTTATTTGATTTGAGATGAACGGTTGTAACAAGTTAGCATTTAATTGTGTTGTGAATTCATTGAGATTTTGCTGTAAAACTTTAGCAGTTTCGGTTTGCAACTTCAATAGTTTTTATTTCAAACTTCAACTGTTTTGGTTTGTAGCTTCAACAGTTTTGGGTTGAAACTTTAACAGTTTTTGAAAGCGATCCATGGATAAACAATTGGATGATGACGTGGCAAAAATCAGTTAGTTTTTAAAGTTGTTACAAGTTGTTAAGAAAAATTTGACTAGTTACGGATTTGATGGAAAAAATCTCTTTTGTCGATTTTGGTTGGTTAAGTTATTATAAGTTGTTGAGAAAAATCCAATTGATTGTGGATTTGGTAAAGAAAATCTCTCTCAGTGGTTTTGGATGTTAAAAGCTATAAATAGAAAATGAATTCCGCTTGGAAATTCAATTTAGAGAGAATCATTTCAAAAGTGTAGATCTGTCTTAAGACATTCTCTATGATTCTCTGTTCATCTGTCAGAAGCGACATATTAAAGATCACCGCGACCATCTTACTAAAGTTTCATATATGTGCTTTTGTGCTATTCAACTGGTTGTAAGCTCTATTTCATTTTTATTTGTTTTACCTTGAATTAAATGCTGTCTAATTTAAGAGGAAAACTTTTATTGTAATTTGTGGAAAGCTTCACGTGCCACTTAGAGCCATTTGTAATACTATAAGAAAGCTTTCATTGTGATTGAAATCGTATCACTATAACTTGAGTTCTAAGTTGATTAGCGGAAACCTGAGTTAAAGTGCTGACTTAGAGAGTGGAGTAGATGTGTTAACCGAAACACTATAATTTGTGGTGTCTTTTTCGGATTATTTTTCTTTGGTTGAGAAATCTATCATGTTCTTTCTGGGATCTCTCTTTGTGCTTTTATTCCTTTCATTTATCAATTTCATATGGGCCTAACAATTGGTATTAAAGCGGCCTTTGAATTAATCAAAAACATCATGAAAACTGAGAAGAAAGTAAAGATTGGATATGGTGAAGGTCATTTCATAACCAAACATATTTTGATGAAACAAATTATGGATATTGGAAACTCAGAATGTAGATTTTTATCAAGGGCCAGAATTTAAAACTTTGGAATATTGTTTATAAATGTGTTACTTTACCTGAAGATGATATAATTGAACCAAATGAACAACAAAATGAACAAGTACAATTAAATACCAGAGCTTTAAATATTTTATATTGTGCACTTTGCCTATCTTAATTTAATAGGGTATCTGCTTGTGCCACAACTAAAGAGGTTTGGGATACACTTATGGTAACACACGAAGGTACTTCTCAAGTTAAAGAGTCCAAAATAAATATGTTAACACATGACTATGAACTTTTTATGATGAAATTTAATGAATTTATTACTGAGATATTTTGCAGATTCAACCAAATAATTAATACCTCGAAATCACTTGGCAAGTCTATTGAGACAAAGGAACAGGAAAAGAAGATATTGAGATCACTTTCTTCTTTTTGGACTGCAAAGGTTATAGCCATAGAGGAGATCGAGGATTGAACAACCATATCCGTAGATCAATTAATAGGCTCTCTTATTATACATGAGATTATTAAGGAGAAAATTAATAATCCAAAAGGTAAGAAGATAATTAGTCTAAATTTTTTTCTGATCATTCTGATGATAATGTAGGTGATCAAGATGAAGACTTTGCTATTTTGACAAAGAAGATAAGACAATTCATTGTTTAAATCCGAGGAAACAACAACAATAATAGAAAGCAGCCGCTAGAAGGATACAATGATAACTTGAAAAGAAAAAAGAATAGAATGACTAAAGAAAAGATTTTGAGAAAAGAGAAGGATACAAAGTAAGGTGTTACAACTGTCAAGGTTTTGGACATCTTGAGAATGCATGTCCATCTCCTGTTGAAAAGAAAGATTTCAACAAAAGAAAAAATCAAAATTATGGGGCATTGTGTGATAGTGATACTTCAATGACAGTAACGTAAGGATTCGATAATGATCAAGCTAATCTTGCATCACATTTAGGATTCAAGGCAGATCATGAAGATGAATCTAAACATTCTGAGGTAAGTTATTTTGTTGATCAATTAGAATAAGAATATGCTGAACTGATTGAAGAAATTACTACCTTGTCTGATAAATATATATAATTAAAAACTGATCTCAAATTTGAAAAAGAAAATAATTCGAATTTTCAAATCCACATAAAATCTCTTGTTGAGGAAAATAAAAAATTGAAAAATCGAATAAAAAATAAAAATATTTATAATAGAAAGTCAAATAAGATTTTGGAATTTGCAATTTTCATTTTGAATTTTGAAAATTTTCATAAATTTTTCCAGGAAAAAAACCGCAAATGTTTGGAGCAAAACTGGTTTGGAAACCTAAAATGCATAATAGTGATACTAACTAATTTAGACCTATGAAATGGATATCAAAATATTAAAGGTTTTTTGTTATTTTGTAGGAATACATGAAGTCAACTTGTCAAATAAGATGATATATGGATAGTGGTTGCTCACATCATATGATGGGAAATAAAAATGCATTCAAATTTTTAGAAATGCAAAATAAAGATAAATTTACTTTTGGAGACAACAATAAAAGTTTCATTAGAGGTACAGGTACAGTAACTTGAGAAGGTATTGAAATAAATAATGTGTTTTATGTAAAAGGGCTTAAACACAATTTTTTAAGCATTGATCAATTTTTTGATAAAGGTCTTAAAGATGTGTTTAAATCTAACATGTGTATAATTTGTGATAATGTAGGTAGCAATATTTATTGTGAAAAAAAGGAATAAAAATGTGTACATTCTAGATCTTACTGTGGACTATATAAAATGTTTATCTACATTAGATGATGAGATTCTAATTTGGTATAGAAGATTAGGACCTGCTAACCTTCACCATTAAAGAAACTGCAAAAGTTTAATCTTGTTGATGGTTTACCAAACTCAAAAATTAATTTAAACTATATTGTGATATTTGTCAATTTGGTAAACAAAAGAAGGCCTCTTTCAATTCAAAATTTTTTATGTCAACAACAGAACCTCTACAATTACCGCATATGGATTTATTTAGACCTACACAGACTAGAAGTTTGGTTGAAAAATATTATGCCTATGTTATTGTTAATGATTTTTCAAGATATACATGGGTATTATTCTTAGGAAGTAAGGATGAATGTTTTTATTTATTTGAAAAATTTTATCGTAAAATTCAAAATGAACGTGGATTGAAAATATTTGCGATTTGAAGTGATCATGGAAGAGATTTGACAATCAGCATTTTTCAGAATTTTATGACAGTTTTAGAATAAATCATAACTTCGCAACTCCAAGAACACCACAACAAAATGAAGTTGTTGAGAAAAAGAATCGAACATTGATTGAAATGTCTAAAACAATGTTGATTGATATTGATTTACTACATAGTTATTGTGTTGAAGCAGTAAACACTGTTGATTTTATCATGAATCGTATTTATATTTGTTCAATATCAAAGAAAACTCCATATGAACTATGGAAAGGTCGACAGCCAAACATCGCATATTTTCATATATTTAGTTGTAAGTGTTTTGCACTAAACAATAGAAAATATGTCCTTGGTAAATTTGATTATAAAAGTGATGAAGATATTTTTCTAAGTTATTCTTCTTCCAGCAAAGCATATTGAGTCTACAATAAGCAAACTTACACTGTTAAAGAGTCAATACATGTCACCTTTGACCAATCTAGCACTGGGCCGAGAAAGGTTGATTTTTTAGATGAAAAAAATATTCTTAACATACAGAAAGCATCGATAGATAAAGAAATGATAAGTGCAGGTGATGTTCTTGGAAAACCTCGAAATCTTCATGTGCATAAGAATCATCCACTAAATTAGGTTATTGGTAATGTTTATGATAAAGTCAAAACCCGAAGTTCATTTCAAAATGTCTTGAGTTATTATGTTTTTATTTCTAGCATTAAACCTAAAAAAGTTGATGAAGCAATATGTGATGAAAATTAGATGATTGCTATGCAAGAAGAACTTGATCAATTTTTAAAAAAACAATGTGTGAACACTTGTGCCTAAACCTAATGATCATCCAGTTATTGGTACAAAATGGATTGTTAGAAACAAACTCGACAAGTTTGAGACCATTGTTATGTTGGTCCCGAGTTGATGACAATTACCCAAGAGGGATGGGTGAATTGGGTAATTAAGAATTTTAAAATTTTAATTACAAATTCTATCCCGGTTTAGTTTAATCCCCTTTAATGAATCAAATAGAAAGCGATAAGATAATAAAAGCAGAAATGAAAAACAGTAGACAATATTTATAGTGGTTCGGGCAACCTTCCCTACTCCACTCTTCCAAGCTCACACTCCTTTGTGACTTGGGTTCCACTATGTATTCCGCGAATACAACTAGAGTCATCATTCTCTTCTAGATTCTAGCTCTAGGGGGCATATACAAACAGAGCATCCGCTCTCTTCTAGATTCTAGCTCTAGGGGGCGTATACAACAAATAGCACAAGTAGGTGATAAGTTTCACTCCAATCACACCGCTACTTTGCTATAGCTTGGTTTGAAACACCAAAGTACAAACCAAACACCCAAAACAAAATAATTGAATAAAAATAAATGAAATCTACACTTTACTAATTTGTGTAGCAAGGTTCAGCTCAAGGAAGGGTTTGTTGATGCAGCGAATCGTTCCGTGTTGAAGCGAACCGCAACTTTGAACTTGCTCTTCCTTTGAAATTGTATAGATCACTCAATTTGTAGAGAAAAATAGATTAAAACTCTTAGTAGCACTTCTTTCCTCTTTTTTAGCCTTAACTTGTGTGTTTCCACATTTGTTTGAGTGTCTATATATAGAGGAGGGAGAATTTTGAACGTTATAGAGTTGGTCGGTGCGTAATAAATGTTCTAATGTTCAAAAATTCGAACGTCATTCCTCCAAGTTGCAGGTGAAGTCGACTTCGTGTGTAACTTCACCCAAGTCGCATACTAGAGTCGACTTCGGGTGCGACTTCAGCTGTTCTTCAGTTTCCAAGTTTGTCCTCTGGGTCGACTTGGTCTGGGACTTGGCTTCAAGTCAATCTTGGAGTTGACTTCGGGTACGACTTGACTTCTTTCTTTTGCCAAGTCAGTTTGATCTTTATTGAAGTGTCTCTTGCTTGCTTAACTTCTTCTTTTGTCTTTCAATACTTGGAACTTATTTGTACAAAATTTCTTTAGCTTTAAGTCTAGAGAACTTGAAAAACTCGAATCTTGTATGTACAAATCCAACTTTGATTTAGAATGGTTGAATCCATGTGTCTTGCTTGCTTTAAACTTGGATTAGTCTTCATATATTCAAGTTGAAAAATTTAAGTCAATTTGTTCTTCAATTTGACTCAAGTCTATCTTGAGGTCGACTTGTCCTTCGACTTGAATTTCTGAAAATCTGCCCTGCCTGATCGAAGTTGATGCTGGAGTGGACTTTGCCTGCGACTTCACCCAAATCGCATGTGGAGTCGACTTCATGTGCGACTTCTGCAGCTGTGCTTTCTAATTTCAACGCTGGAAGGAAAATGTCATGTCAAGTCGATACTGGAGTCAACTTGTTCTGCGACTTCGCCCAAGTCGCATGTGGAGTCGACTTCATTTGCAACTTCAGTAGCTCTTGGTCTCCAATTTCAATGCTGTCCAAAAAAAGTCAACACTTGAAGTCGTTGCTGGAGTCGACTTGAGGATCGACTTGGCCTAAGTCGATATCTGAGTCGACTTGGAGATCAACTTGATCTGTCATACTTTGCATATTTCATTTTTATATCCTTAAACACTGCACAAAACATATTAGTAGCTAAGATTTACTCAAATTGTGTTGTTTAATCATCAAAACACATGGTTTGGGTATTTTTCATTCAATTTCAATAATTGTTTCCAACATATTAGAAATAAAGTACATCTAATTGCACAAGGTTACTCTTAGGAAGAGAGTATTGGTTTTGATGAGACTTTTGCACCTGTAGCTAAACTTATATTTTCATCATTTAGAAAGTTTGAACTTTTTCAAATGGATATAAAAAGTGCATTTTTGAATGGTTTGATAAATGAAGAAGTTTATGTCGAATAGCCACCAGGTTTTGAAAACCACGAACACTCTGATTATGTGTTCAAACTATCAAAAGCTCTTTATAAATTAAGATCAGCTCCCAGAGCTTGGTGTAATAGACTTAGTGGGTTTTTGTTAGCGAAAAATTCAAAAGAAACAAGGTTGGTACTACTTTATTTATCAAAAATATTGATAATATGGTGCCTACACTTCTCTTACTGTTATGCTTTGACTAAGTACATACAATACACATCTACTCATTTGCTCCCTCAGTCGAAACAACAATGATTTGGTAGGCAAATAGGTCATGCACATCTACTCCTTTCCTCACAAGATTATTTTTGTACAACATCAAAAGTTAGATGGTCATTGTAAAAATATCAAAACTATGAAGTAAAATCATACATAGAAAATTTACAAGGTTAATTTTTCTAATAACTCCTTAAAATTATTTAATCTATATAATTTCAAAGATTCTAAGTCAAACGCATTTGATCTCTAACCCAAAATCTTCCATTTTAATTTCATCTCTAGTTATGAAAAAGTTAGGGTCCTCTTGAGGAAGATAATGAGGGTAGGGGAGATGAAAACCAATTTCTTCGATGCATTTCAATTATTTTACCTACCTTATATAACCTTTTTTTTTGCCATTTTTGCCATATATTTCAATTATTCTTTATAAAAAGACCTTGTCTATGCTCACTTTACCCTTATAATATCATAAAACACCCATTATTTCCAAAATTATTTAAAACTATCCAACATGAGCCCATCTTTTGGTGTTTTTTTTTATGAACAATTTTTTGTATCTTGGCTATTGTGGTTATTTCTTGAGTGTAATATCTCATTTGACAACATGATGCCTACACTGCTCTTACTATTGCACCATTGACTAAGATATATGCAATGCACATCTACTCCATTGCTTCCCCAGTCGAAATGGCATTGATTTGGTAAGTAGGTCAGTCATACACATTTACTCCTCTGCTCACAAGAATACTTTTGCAAAATATTAGAAGTTATAGAGTTATATCTACTAATATTGAAACTACGTAGTTTAGATCATAAATAGGTAAACTAACAAGGTTATTGTAAAATGTTGAAAAAATAATAATAATAATTTAAGTTGACTGGTTAAAATCTACTTAGGGCATCTTACATGGTAAGGGTAGACCTTTTGACTAGCTGGGTCAAATAAGTAATAATGGGTCTTGCCCAATTATTATTTAAATATACCGCAAGTTATATTTATATTTTCATTTTTGAATATTATTTCACCAACCCGTGTAGCTCAGTTGGCATACAGGTGTCCAAGTGGTCTTAGAGATCTAGGATTCGAGTAAGGGGTTCCATAGAAAAATAATTAATTTTTACATTTTTACCTCCCCAAGCATGTGGGCCCCACAGGATAAGATAGGATGAGATTATAACTCTCCTAGATAAAATTAGTTAAGAATGAATTTAAGTTTAAGGGTGTGTTTGGTAATGAATAAAACTTTTGATGAAAAATTTTGGAGAGTAAAAGTTGCCAAATGATGTGATATGATAGGGGTAATGATGAATAGTAAATATGATAAAGTTAAAATAGATAGGTTAGTTGTGTGGATAGTTGTGTAGAATGATTAAAAAGTACCGTAGTTGTATAGAAAAATGTAAAAAAATAATTAAAAAATATGATAGTTGTGGAAAGTGAAAAGTTTTAGATTTACTTGACATTTTTTGTCAATTGCCAAACACACCCTAACCTAAATTTTATCTCTATCTCTCCATTTTTCAGAAGCTACAGTAGCTTTTATGAAAAGGTTTGGGGAGTTGGTGGATGGAGATATCCGTAAAAAAAATTTAGGAGATAGAGTTGCGGAAGGAGGAAATTCATTTTCTTCAACAAAGGCAAATGGGATTTGGTTTGAGGATTATTTTTGGTTCAATAATTATGTATTTCATGATATAATTATTTAGATTGTTTTAATTATTATTTTTTTATGAAAGGCATAATTAAGGATATAAAATGATGCAGATGAAATATGTCTCAAATTTATGCTTAGGGTACATGTGACAATATTATTGAGGGTTATGGGTATATTTTATAAAGGCATTGGTATGAATTTAAATGCATTAATCGGGGACATTAGAAATATGTATATATATATATATATTATTGGCATGGATTTAATAATAATATAAGTCGTGCAATAGATATGTGCGGATGTTTATATACTTGATAGTTAAGTACGTAACAGTGTTATATAAGGTTACGTAACGTCAAATCCAAGTTGTCAGATGCTATGAGGGTCCGTTATTTTGTGAGATTCTAAAATCAACAACCAAACTTTGGTTGCTAATGGTGGCTTCAAGTCAAATAAAAAGAAAACGTCAGGTCGTTGTGTTTGGATTTAATTGTTTTTCTAATATTATATTTCTTCTTGTACTCGTTGGAATTTCTCTCTCATAGACTCACCTTTTTATATTTCACTTTTGGCAAGATGGTCCCTGAGAAGATTTTACGAGAAAAGGGCAAGCCATTAAAGGAAATAGCAATAATGACGTGGCTTAACATAGTCCGTTCATTTTTATTTTGTTATGGTTTATTCATTTAAACTCCGATTTGAATGATGAAATAGTTCATTTTTATGTTTTTGATGCTTCTAAACTCAATGGAAGGGTTTGATTTTGCATTTGAGGCCAAATTTTTAAGATATTAAATTAAATGATTATTTTATCATTTAATTAAGTTTTATTTGGATCATTATCTATTTTCAAATAATTTTCTACTTGTTAGTCATGTTAAGATTAATCCATTATTTTTACAGGTGTACTAAATCAAATGGGACACTATCGTATTGGATTTACAAGAAGATTTTCAAGAATAATTATTTCTATTTATTTATTTCAAAGGCATATATTAAGAATGATAAATTTGTAAAAAATAAATTTTGTGCCTTGATGTAATAATGGGATCATGACTAGTGGAAGTGAAATTTCGACATTTTTATGAAATTATAATAATTAATTTTGTCATAAATGTGTGATTGATCTTGAAAAATTGCATTAAATACACGGTCTGGGATTACTTTTCTGAACCGGTATATTACAGTTATTTTTGCAAATAACTCCTTAAAATTGTTTAGTCTATATCAATTTTAAAGCTTCTAAGTCAACATACAATCTATCTCTAACCTAAAACCTTCCATCCTCGCTTCAAAGTCCAATTTTAAAAA
The DNA here is from genome assembly GCA_030490835.1 of Annona cherimola. Taxonomy (NCBI): domain Eukaryota; kingdom Viridiplantae; phylum Streptophyta; class Magnoliopsida; order Magnoliales; family Annonaceae; genus Annona; species Annona cherimola. Next base: position 77,069,479 of record CM059975.1, on the reverse strand, counting down.
ATAAAGGTTTGTCTTAAAAAGGTAATGAGGGGAAGGAGAGATGGAAATTCAATTTCTCAATCTATTCCAATCATATCCATTTTTTTCAATTTTTTCCAATATTTTAAGCATTTTTTTATAAACATCATAATTATTTTCATTTTTCCCTTCATCACCTTACTCAAATTCGCACTAGTCTGGCCAATAGGGCCCGTCTTTTCGTGCCTTCTCTATAAAACATCTTTTCATGTCTTGGCTAGTGTATGATTATTTCTTAAATGTCATATCTAATATCACATCATGATGCTTACATTTCTCTTATTGCTCTCCTTTTGACTAAGGGAGACGTAAAGATGAAAGTAGGGTAAGGTGAAAAGGCTCCCATCCTCCCCATTTCTCAATTAATTATTTCTTCCATTAATAAATCTATATTTTCAACTTCATCTTTACATTTCAATTATTTTTCTTCATAACTATTCTCCAACAACCCTATTTATTCTAATTTTGCCCATATCAATTCATATCAATCCCACATATCTCAAAATATTCTATTTTACATTTTCAACTCATCTCACAATCCTACAAAAAACCACATGGCCAAAAGTTCCCTGAAATACATGTAATGCACATCTACTCGTTTGCCCCCTGGTCAAATCGGCATTGATTTGCTAAGCGGATACGTCATGCATGCATGGCTATTGGCTACTCTATATACATTTATTCACTTCTCTCTTGCGAGTATCCACAAAATCAAAATTACCAACTAAAATCTCCCCCACTCAATTCATAATTCAATAACATACATGGATTCTTCTTCGGATCAGCCTCACCCCTGCCAGAAGCTTCTTCATTTCATCACAATCCCCTCGATGGCCCAAGGTTACACCCTTCCCATGCTCGACTTGGCCCGCCTGCTAGTGGGTTGGCCGTCACCCTCCTTACCACCACCCACAATGCCTATCGACTCAAGCCCGCCGTCGACCGAGCTACCTAATCTGGCCTTCCAATCCACCTTGCCCACGTCCCTTCCCAACTCGAGAAGTCGGCCTCTCCGACGGTTACAAGGACGTCGACGCCATCACCACCTTCGACATGCACAAGCACTCATCGCCGCCATTCAACTCCCTAGCACCCCATCGAGCACCTCCTCACCCAAACCCTGTTGGAGAAAGAGAACAAAAGAAATAGAGGAGAAATTGATTTCTATTTTCTGATTGAAATCTCTGTTTATTTCCTTCTCACACTCTCTTCTTCAAATGAACATCGTCATATCTATTTATACTAGAAGTGATGCTTCTTTTTCACACAATATTCATGAACATCATAAATATCTATGCATGAATGAAATTAACTAGGTGCATGCTTATCACTAGGTACATGTACTAATCACTTATTACATTCATGTATTACACTAGATGCATGAAAACATGATAATCCAAAATTAAATTAAGTTTATCTTCCAATACCCTCCTTTAAACTTAATTTAGTTACCCCAAGCAAAGCTCGTAATTTATAAAAATCTTCATACTTCAAAGGCTTTGTGAAAATATCAGCAACTTGATCTTGTGTCTTCACAAACTTGAGCTCCACCTCTTTCTTGGCTACACATTCTCTAATAAAATGATACCTTGTATCTATGTGTTTGTTGCGATCATGAAATACCAGGTTCTTTGCTAACGCAATTGTTGATTTGTTGTTAATAAAAATTTCTGTTGCTTTATCTTGAGCACTTTGCACACCTTTCAATAAATTTCTTAGCCATATTGCATGACAAGAACATGAAGTTGCTGCTACATATTCGGCTTCGCATGTAGAAAGAGTTACAATAGGTTATTTCTTAGAATTCCAAGTAACAGCAAAATTTTCCATAAAAAATACATATCCAGAAGTACTCTTTCTATCATTAGTGTCTCCACCCTAATTACTATCACAAAAACCCACAAGCTTGAAATCATTAGAAGAGGAATAGAGGATGCCATAACTTAGTGTATCTTTGATGTAGCGAAGAATTCTTTTTGCTGCTTTCATGTGAACAGATATAGGAGTTTCCATAAATCGACTGATCAACCCAACTCCAAACAGAATATCTGGCCTTATACATGTCAAATACCGCAAACTTCCAACCAAGCTTCTGAAGAAAGTTGGATTAATGTACTCACCATACTCAAATTTTGATAACTTTGTTACATACACTACAGGTGTATTTATGGGTTTGCAACTTTCCATTCTAAACCTTTTTAATACTTCTTGTGCATAATTTTCTTGAGAAATAAAAATGCCTTCATTTGTTTGTTTTACTTCAATTCCAAGATAATAAGACATTAAGTCAATATCTGCCATCTCAAATTCTTGAGTCATCTCCTCTTTGAAAGCTTTAAATGTGTTTGGATTGTTTCCTGTGAAAATAAGGTCATCCACATACAAGCAAACAAATAACAAATCACCATTATCATATACTTTAGAATAAAGTGCATGTTCATGAGGGCATATTACAAACCCATGTTCCAAAAAATATTTATTAATCCTGCTATTCGAAGCTCTTGGTGCCTGTTTGAGACCATATAAAGCTTTATTCAATTTTAGAACTTTGTCTTCATGTCCGTCAATAATATATCCCAAAGGCTGCTCCACATATACTTCCTCATCAAGATATCCATTCAAGAAAGTAGATTTAACATCCATCTGATGAATTTTTCATTTATTTTGAGCTGCAAGTGAAATAATCAATCTGATAGTTTCTAAACAAACAACAGGAGAAAATACCTCATCATAGTCCATTCCAGCAATCTGATTATACCCTTTAGCAGCCAATCTGGTCTTGTATTTCTCAATTTCTCCTTTAGCATTTTTCTTCAATTATATACCCACTTGACACCAATAGTTCTCTTTCCCTGTGGAAGAGATGTAAGCTCCTAAGTATGATTTTTTTATGGATCTGATTTCCTCATCCATAGCCTTTCTCCATTCATTTTCTTGTGATGCTTCTTCATAATTTATGGGTTCAACTCCTGTAAGAAAACAAAAAAGATTCAAATTGTTCATAGCCTCTGTAAGTATTTCTGTTTCATCATAGATATCTTGAAGATTTCTAAAACAATGTGCTCTTCTTGAAGATTCTTCTTCCGATGATGATGAATCATGAGGAATATGAGCTGGTGATGAAGATGGAGGAGTGATATGATTATCTGGTATTTTATTTAATTGCTCATCAACTTGAAAAATAGGGAAAAATTATAATTTTTTCTTTCTGCATTTTCCAGTCCCATGCACCATCTTCATCAAATTTTACATCTCTGCTAATGATAATTCTGCTGGTTAATGGATCATATAACTTGTAGCCGTTTGAATTTGCATCATAACCGATGAAGACATATTTTGAATTCTTATCATCTAACTTTAATCTTACTTGATCAGGTATATGAGTATAAGCCAGACATCCAAATACATGCAAGTGAGCAGCACTTAGCTTCCATCCGCTCCATGTTTCTTGAGGTGTCATTCCCTGTACATTTTTTGTCGGACTTCTATTGAACAAATAAACTACACAATCAACAGCTTCAGCCCAAAATTCTTTAGGCATATTTTTAGATTTCAACATGCTTCGAGCCATGTCAAAATAGTTATGTTCTTTCTTTCCACGACCCCATTCTGTTGTGGTGACCTTAGAACTGTTAAAAGGCGACGAATTCCATTTTTATCACAATACTGTTTAAAATCATTAGACATGAATTCTCCACCTCGATCAGACCTCAAAGCTTTGATGATCTAACCACTTTGTTTTTCAACAAATGCTTTAAAGTTTTGAAAAAATTTGAAAGCTTCTGATTTCTGTTTTAAGAAATAAACCCATGTCTTACAACTAAAATCATCAATAAAGAGAAGGAAGTAATTGTTGTTACCAAATGGGCTTAGTTTGATGGGCCCACATATATCTGTATGAACAACTTCCAAAGGATTCATAGCTCTTGTAGTAGCTTCTTTAGGAAAACTATTCCAAAACTGCTTCCCATAAAGACAGCCTTCACATATTTATTCTATATGATCAATGTAAGGAAGACCTTTCACCATCTGCTTTTGTTTCAACAATTTTAATCCTCCAAAATATAAGTGCCTAAAACGCATGTGCCATAACCAAGAATCATCATTTATAATAGATTTCAAACATATAGCTGAACAAGTATGAAGATTTACTTTAAACATTTTGTTTGGGGTCATAAGGATTTTTGCAACCAAGTTTCCATGCTTATCTCTTAGTATCAAACGACAGTCTTTCATATAAACTTCATAACCTTTTTCTATAAGTTGTCCTAAGCTAAGAATTTTACTTTTTAAGTTAGGCACAAAATAAACATAAAAAATAATCTTGTGTTCTCCATTATTCAACTGAATAAGAATATTTTCTTTTCCTTTGATTTGAATTTTGGATGAATCTCCAAAAGTAACACTGCCTAAAACCTTCTCATCAAGTTCTATGAATTTTTTTTGTCACCGCACATGTTTTTACTTGCGGTATTATGAAGGTACCAAATGCTTTTATCATCTTTCTCATCTTCTTTTAGAGTCAGGAACAAAGTGGGTTCAATACTGTTTCTTTGTCTTCAATAAAATTAGCTTTTTCTTGAGGTGTATTTCGACATTCATAAGCATAATGTCCATACTTATGGCATTTGTAGCATTCTACTTGAGATTCGCATTCAGCTGCATAATGACCATATTTGTGACAAATGAAGCATTCAATTTGAGATTTTTCATACCTTTTCTTACCATTTGTTCTTCATTCTCTGACTCCTCTTCCACGTCCTCTTTGTGTTCTTTCAAAATTTTGATTTCCTTTATTAGTGAATTTTCTGGAATCTCCTCTTCCTCCTCCACGACCACGACCACGACCTTTGCCTCTTTGATTTTTGAAACCATAGCCATGTCCCACAGAATGCTCTTTGTTATTAAGAGAGGTTTTTGTTTGCAAGACTTTCTCTAAAGCTTCACATTTGCTTCATTTTATTCTTTCTTCATGAACTTGTAAAGAGTCAATCAATTCTTCAATAGTCATAGATGTTAAGTCCTTTGATTCCTCAATAGCCATGACAATATGTTCAAATCTTGGTTCCAAAGAACGGAGAACCTTTTTAATTATTTGAATATCTTTAATTTTTTCACCATTTCTTTTCATTTGATTCACAATAGCCAAAGTTATTGTATATATTCTGAAATTGACTCAGATTCTTTCATACTAAGAGTTTCAAACTCACTTCTCAATGTTTGAAGATGTACCTTTTTAACCTTTTCAATACCTCTATAATTTGTTTGAACAATCTCCCATGCCTCCTTTGAGGTGGATGCATTTGCCACTTTCACAAACATATCGTCATCTAATCCTTGATGAAGAAGAGTAAGAGCTTGATGATCTTTCTTTCTGGATTTCTGCAATGCATCCTTTTGTGCTTGGTTTAATGTTGTTTCACTTTCAGGTTCCTCATGCCCATTCTCGACGATCTCCCAAGCATCTTGTGAGCCAAGTATTGCCTTCATTCGAATTGACCAACTGTGCAAAATTTTCTTTCGTAAGTCTTGGAAACTGAAAAGAACAACATTATTCATAGTCATAGGCTCTGATACCAATTTTTTGGAGAAAGAGAACAAAAGAAATAGAAGAGAAATTGACTTCTATTTTCTGATTGAAATCTCTATTTATTTCCTTCTCACACTCTCTTCTTCAAATAAACGTCTTCATATCTATTTATACTAGAAGTGATGCTTCTTTTCCATACAATATTCATGAACATCATAAATATCTATGCATGAATGAAATTAACTAGGTGCATGCTTATCACTAGATGCATGTACTAATCACTTATTACATTCATGTATTACACTAAATGCATGAAACATGATAACCCAACATTAAATTAAGTTTATCTTCCAACAAACCCAACCTGGCCCGAGCAGCATCGTCGCAGATTCTTCCTTCGTCTAGGAGAATGACACCACCAGGAAGTTCGGCATCCCTAGGCTACCCTTTCAGGGCTTCTGTTCCTTCCCTTGGGCCTGCCTCCTCACCATCCTCTCACCGCAGAAGCTGCACCTGCTCCGTAGTATCGCCTCCAATTTGGCCCTTCGTCCTCCCAGGACTGCCCCCACCTTATCAAACTCACCAAAGCCCAAGTCCCCTCCGCCTTCAGCCATTCTACGCATGTCGACGAAATGCACAACAAGGTCAGAGACGTGGAGCTGGCAGCAGACGAGATGTTGTTTAATAGCTTCAAGCAGTTAGAGCCAGAGCTAGGGGTGTTAATGGTCATGGTCAACCCGTTAACCCACTCGTTCAACCCGTTAATAAATAGGTTTGGGTTGAGATTTTTGAATAAATGGGTTATGATCCGCCAACCCGTTCAACCATTTAATTAAATAAACGGATTAGGGTTGAGGCTTCGCAACCCGTCCAACCCGTTCAACCCGTATAACTCATTTAATATAATATATATAATATTTATAACAGGAATTGACATTAAAGAGATGACTTGAGATTGGCGCTGATGTTTTCAAGCTAAAATAAATTAAATTCAGGTATGTTAGTTTCGAATTATTTAATTTATTTAAATTTATAAATTCTATTGAAGATTTTTAGCATGAAAATTAGTAACAAACACAACCCGTTAACAACCCGTTAACTCATTTATTAAATGGGTTGTAAATGGGTTAGGGTTGAAGTTTTTTAAATGGGTTAATAAACGGATTAGGGTTGAGATATATTAAATGGGTTAGGATTAGGATTAGGCTCCAACCCGTTCAACCCGATCCGTTAACACCCCTAGCCAGAGCAGTAGATGAAGAGCTTCGAGGAGGCGACTGGGAAGAAGGCAAGGCTGCTAGGGCCGGTGTCTCTCTTCAACAAGAACGGAATCGACAAGACCGATCGAGGGAGCAAGGCCGCCATCACCGAGTGTCAGTGCTTGGAGTGATTGGATTCCAGCCTCCCCAGATCGTTAGTTTACGTTTCTTTCGGCAATCTTTGCAAGCTCTAGACAGCCCAGCTGACGGAGATTGGGCTTAGGCTGGAGGCTTCGGGGAAATCCTTCATTTGGGTGGTGAGGAAAAGTGAAGAGGATGAGATGGAGGACTGGTTGGTGGGGGAAGATGGGTTGGAAGAGAGGGTGAATGGGAGAGGGCTAGTGATAAGAGGGTAGGCGCTTCAGATATTGATCTTATCTCATCCGGCGACGGGGGGCTTCATGACGCACTAAGGGTGGAATTCGACACCGGAAGGCATTTGCACCGGGTTGCCCATGATATTGTGGCCGCTGTTAGGGGAGCAATTTCTGAATGAGAAGTTGTTGATGCAAGTTCTGGGGATTGCCTTGAGCATGCAAGTGAGAGCGGGGGCTCCACCGTGGGATGCAATAGCGAGGTGGAGATGGTGAGGAAGGAGTAGGTGCAGAAGGCGATTGCGAGGCCGGTGGATGGAGGGGAAGAAGGAGATGAGAGAAGGAAAAGAGCCGAAGAGCTTAGGATGAAGGCTCGGAATTCCATGGAAGTTGGAGGCTCGTCCTACACTAACATGACAAATCTCATCCAGCATGTCATGATCAGCCAAGCTCATCAAGAGAATTGATGGGCTTTTATTTTATTTTCTTTTTTTTATTGCACGGGAGAATGCTTATGTATTGATTTCTAAAATTTCTTAATAAGGGAAATTAATGCATGTATTTAATTTAAAGAAAATTACCAATAAAAAATTAAAAGAAATTAATTTGTATGCACAAAAAAAGTTTGAGTTTAATATAAAAAGACTGATATCAATATATATAAAGACTGTATTTTTTATAAAAAATGAATATAATTTTATTTGAAAGAAAAGGGTGATATGTGCAATCATAATTGCAAATATATTCTCATAGTTTTAAAATTGATAAACTAACTTTATAGCTTACAACTATTTTTCAAGTAGTTAAAATAACTTCGCGATCAATGCAAGGTATTTTCCAGAAAGGGCACAAAGGGAAATATGAGTAGTTTAAAATTATGGTATCTAGAAATAATCTAGAATTTAAAAATATAACTTTTTATTCTAAAAAAACTTAAATAAATGAAATTAATAGACTAATAACATAGAATATCTCTTTGAAGAATATACAAGAGGAGACTAGGACAATTTGGAAAATTTTAAATTATTTTAAATGATTTCTTCATAGAATTTAATATATAAATAACTATGTACGAAAGTATATATATATGTGTGAAAGTGTGTATGTGTATATATATATATTACAAATAAATTTGAAAAGTAAATATAAACATAAAAGTTTTTGAGAAATACTATTTTTATAGTACACTAAGAAATACTTTAGTTGACATTAGTATCTGAAAAGATTTCATTATACTACTCTATTTGAGTTCCACCTTAATGATTAAACTAAAATATACTTTACTTTTTTGTGTTTAAGATAATTTATTTGATCATGATATTAAAAATTATTTCAACTAGAATTCTGAGCGAATTATTTCTACTTATATAAGAAAATTGTGAAAATATTTATATGTATATACATTCAAATATGCATTAGTATTATAATATTTTATAAAATTATAATACTTTATAAAATTATTCATTTATGCATCAATTTCAAATAAGACTAAAATTTATACCGATACTTATGGATATAATTGTATTAGGGGTGAGAATGTACGCAAATCATATCGAACTGGGATTTACCAAATCCTAAGTTCACTTTTAGAACATGGTATCTAATCTTTATATATATATATATATATATATAGTGTTGAAAGAAGGTTTACCCCCCTCTCACTTTTCTTCAGTTAACCTTGGGACAAATACTTGGACATAAAAATAAGATTAAATATGAAGCTTTCAAATTTTGTACACCTATTCTTGTAAAGTCATGTTCATGTTAAATTTAAATATGAAGCTTTCAAACTCTGATTTCCGAAGTCAGTTGAGTCAGACCTCATAAGGGGGGAAGCTCTTCCACTGCTTATCTCTCCGTTTACAAGATTCAAAATCAAGACTTTGCTTAAGGAGAACCAAGCTTCTTAATAGTCCAATCAACAAGCATTAATATCATTTTTAACGATTTAAAATGACTATAATATACTCATGTGTTTAAAAATTCAAAAAACATTACACGTCTCTAAAAATATAAAACTTAGTTTATAGAATAAATAACCTAGGTTAATTATTTTATAAAAAAATTTAAAAAATTAAAAAATATATTTTTTGGACCAGTTAAAATGATCAAGCCCTAAAAATAAAACAAAAGCATTTTGTTAGTTATATAAAAAATATAAAAAATAATTAAAATATAAAGATAATGATTGGAAAATGGAGTAAATGAATGACACATCTCATAAAAAGGCGCATTAAGTTCGAAACAAACGGAGCCACAGAGGTAATAATAGAAAAGGTAGTGCTAGTAAATGGCTTAAATATCAAATCTAGTCTAAAATCAAATCATATAAAAGTATATGTAGGATGAAGGGAAATTTTTTCCCCTTTTATGAAATGGAACCTATATTAAAGAGATTTTTAAATGTATTATAAACTACAATTTAAAAAATGTATTATAAATTGCCTAGTGTATGGAACATATTAAAGAAAACATTATGAATTAAATTCTGTTTTAAATTCATAATATAATCCATTTTTTCAAAAAAATATTTACCTCTCTATTAAATGAAGATTTATTTAATAATTTAAGGCATGAAATGTAAGATATTATAAGTATGTATATAGGTGGGAGCTCGGTCTCCTATATACATAAGTGGGAACTTGTTGTCTCTCATGAGAATAGATGAGAGTTTATTATCTCCTTTGAAGATTGATGAGAGGTTAATATCTTCTATGAGGGAAAATAGTAGCTTGTTGTCTTCCATGTGAATGAGATTAATTGTAATATCGGATGTCATATTGTAAAAATACTAATAAAAAAAGATTGGCGAAGGAGTGGACTTGGTTGAGCATACCAAGGAGATCAGAAGCATTATCATTTGAAAGATACCAAGAAGGGTTACAAAGCTTATCTAGAAAACACGACAAAGGAGTTTTAGCTATCGAGAATGAAAGGGGTATAAGTAATATGAGTGCTATTAGACTATCAGCTATGAATCTTCCTTCAGAAATTCTCTCTTTTTATATTAGCAAGTGCCACTCCTTTTCCTTAATCATCATTTGGAGTTGATTGGGTTAGAGTTCTCTTGTTGTCATAATTTCAACAGTGGCCCAATTGGAAATAATTATGTGACTCATTTTGATTTTGATTGAGTGATTCATCTTTTCACTTGGATCGAGGGTGGCTGATGATTTATTTCAAGTGGCTTGAGCATTTTTAAGTCATTATGTTCTGACTTGGCCAGTTTTAACCTTTTCAATTATCAGAAGGGTTAACTTTAGTCTAGCCCTCATTTTGGGAATTAAGTGCAAGTAGGTAGGGGTGCAACTTAGTCTTGGGTCAATTTGAACATGCTTAATCTGATCCATTTTTTTTTATGAAAAGGAAAACCTTATCCCCTCTCCCCATCAATTTGGAAGGGAGATTGGATAAGGTGATCCGAGCAATTCATTGCCAAAAAAGTGTCTGTACAGATTTTCTCGTGTATTACATGAGGGGGATTGTCCCACCACACCTGTTGATCCATAACAGAAAGAGAAACAAAATCAGCCAATGCATGAGCTACAGAATTCCCCTGCCTAAGAACATGATGCACCGAGATGAAATTGGAAGATTGAAGGATAGCCTTAATTTCATCAATCACCAAACCAGCTGGGGAAGAGATGGGTCCGTCCAAAGAGAGGAAATGAACGAGGAGAAGGGAGTCCGATTCAATCTGGAATTTTGTCAGGTTGAGCTGGAGACCCCATCGTACCCCTAAGAGGCAGGCATGTGCCTCCAAGAGTAACGGATCCATCGAACCATGTTGTTTCCAACCTTTAGCCGCAATAAAAGAGCTTCTGGAATCCTTAATAACCGCGACAAAACCCATTGACGAATTTTGATAAATAATCCGAGCATCAACATTCATTTTGAGAGATCCATCCGGAGGTTTGGTCCATCTGGGGACCAGGATACGATCAATCGCCCCCCAAGGGTGAGGGGGGCAGCCCTGCGGTATTGCTCCATATATTCCTTGCACCAGTCAAAATTTTTGGAAAAGTCCGATTTGGTCCCTTCAGCCCTTAGAGAATTTCGCAGGTACCAAATCCTCCAGCATAATAGAATGAAGAATGCGAGGTCGTTTGGCCTATGACGCACTGCCAGGGAAGTGACGAGCTCCTCAACGGTGGCAGGCGACAAAGTGTGTCTGGCAGCCCACAAACAGATCCCCCTGGTTAGAGTACATTCAGAGAAAAGATGGTTAGTATCTTCGATACCTGCCCTGCAAAAAAGGCACAAAGGATCAACATCGATGCCCCTGTTCCGCAAGTTGGAAAGTGTCGGGAGTCTATCCAAGAAGAGTCTCCAGCCAAAAATGATGATTTTGGATGGGAGCTTTGTTCGCCAAATTGCCTTGTATACTGAGGACTGGGGGGAGTAACCATATCCCGAGCGAAGCACCCTGTAAGCGGATTTAACAGTGAAACCACCATGAGGTTCAAACTTCCAGAATCTCTGGTCTTCTTGTGCAGAGGAGGGGAGGGGAATTTGACATATTGCCCACCACCCATTATCACCCGCAGCCGCCTCAATGTGCTCCTTAATCCATGACCGAGAGGCCCCATTGATAAAGTAACTCACATTGACATTGTCCGGGATTGATAATGGGAGAGGCCCCACCTTGGTGACCTTAGTGTCCAACCAGGGATCGTTAAAAAATTAGACCCGCTCCCCGTTGCCAATCCGCCACATGCATCCGAAGCGAATCACATCTCTGGCCTTGAGGATGCTCCTCCATGTGAAAGAATCTGATGGTTTTGCGAGGTAGTTCCAAATATCCTCATTCGGAAAATATTTTGCTTTTAGAACCATATAACACAATGAGTTGGAAGGAGAGTTAAGCCACCAAACCTGCTTTGCAAGGAGGGCATAATTGAATATGTTTAGGTCCCGGAAACCCAGCCCGCCTGAGAACTTTGTCTTACACATCCTTCCATGTCACCCAGCTCATCTTGCACCTACCTCCGTGTTTGCCCCACCAGAACTTGCTCAGCATTCCATTAAGTTCTGAAGAGAAAGATTTAGGTAGCAGAAAAATGCTCATTGTGTATGTTGGGATTGCCTGTGCCACCGCCTTGATGAGGATCTCTTTGCCGCCCCATGAGAGTAATCTTCCTTTCCAACCTTGCACTTTCCTCCATACCCTCTCCCTCAGGCCTTTAAACATCATTCGCTTGGTCCACCCAAGCCACGCTGGTAGTCCAAGATAGTTCAGAATTTCCTGACCCATAGAACCCAATAACGAATTAATATGCTGCCTAGAAGCCAAGTTGGTGCTGGAACTGAAGAAAACAGCAGTCTTGTCAACATTAACGACCTGTCCAGAAGATTCCGAGTACAGTCAAATGGTAGCCAAAAATGTTGTGACGTCCATAGCAGAAGCCCGCAAAAAAATGATGGCATCGTCAGCGAACAACAAATGGGTAAGAATGGGCCCCCTTGGATTGATTTTGATCCCATGAATGCGAGAGCATGCAACCGCATTGTTAATAAGAGCAGAGAGTCCTTCTGCACACAAAATAAACAAATAGGGGGATAGCGGGTCCCCTTGCCGCAAGCCTCGCTGAGGTTGAAAGTACCTGGATTTAACACCGTTAACATTCACCCTATATTTCACAGTGGAGACACAGGATAGGATCTAATTAATCCAGCGCGGGCTAAAATTCATTGCGTCCATTATCTGCTGTAGAAACACCCACTCGACCCTTTCATAAGCCTTGGACATGTCCAACTTGATAGCCATTTCATTCCGCTTCCGGCCTTGTCGTCTGCGAAGATAGTGAATGGCTTCGTAGGCCACCAGCATGTTATCTGTGATGAGTCGACCCAAAACAAAAGTGCTTTGGTGGTCACTGATGACCTCATGGAGGCATCGCTTAAGCCTGTTCGCCAGAACCTTAGCCAAGATCTTGTATACCACATTGCATAGACTGATTGGGCGGAAATGGGATAACTCGTGAGCGCCAGCCTTCTTCGGGATCAGTATCAGTGTGGTGGCGTTGACCGAGTTGAGTTGGGCAGCCTGTACAGCGGGATCCGTCTCCTCCATGAACAATTTGCACCACAGAAAAACCTCCTGGCCCACCGTATTCTAATATTTTTGGAAAAAGCCAGCAGACATTCTGTCCGGGCCAGGAGCCTTGGTAGGGCTCATGTCGCTCACAGCATTTGCCACTTTCGCAAAAGTCAGAGGTACAGTGAGGTTGTGCCTTTGTTGGTTGGATATTCTTTTAGAAATGAGAGTCTGAACCCAGGATGCAGCCGGTGGTGCCGAAGAAGTGAATACACTCTGAAAATGATCCCGTGATAGCTCAAGCAGCCGGTCTTGATCTTGCACCCATAGCCCATTTTGGTTGCGAAGGGCTTCAATGAAGTTGGAGCGTCTTCGATTAGAGGCCAACCGATGGAAGAAACCCGTATTCTTGTCACCTGCGTGAAGCCAATGAGTTTTCGCCCGCTGCCTCCATAATTGTTCTTCATCATCAAGTAATAGGTTGATTCTGAATCTTGTCCGCTGAATAGCTTCATCTCGTTGGTCGGTGGGGTTCTGGGCCATTAGCGAGTCAAGCTCCCTTTAGGTCTTGTCGATATCCCGCCTTAAGTTTCCTCTCTTCAATCTGTTCCATCTAGATAATGCTTTACTGCATTCCTTAATCTTCCACCCAAGTAGATCCGAAGCGGCCAATATATTAGTGGGTGCGGAGCCCCAAATTTTGTTAACAATGTCATGTGTTGCCTTGTCTCTTGCCCAGAAAAGTTCATAACGAAATTCCCTAGGAGGTCTCCGCATGCTCCTCCTCGAATCCATGATCAACAGAACAGGACAATGATCCGATGTGGCAGCAGATAGGTGAATGAGTTTGGCGAGAGGATAGGATGATGTCCAGTTAGGCGTCGCTAGTCCCCTATCCAACCTGGCCTCCACACGATAGGGCCCCTTCCTGTTATTTCTCCAAGTCATGGGCTGGCCAACAAAACCTAAGTCCATCAGGTTACAACTGTCCACCGTATCACAGAAAAGATTCATCTGATGCTGGGGGCGTGTCCTCTGACTGTAGTACTCGGTGGGTCCCATAACCTCATTGAAATCCCCCAACACTAGCCGTTGAGAGCTTGTCCCGCCTTTCAGTTTCTCCAAAATGTTCCAACTTTGATGTCTTTTATGTGCATCTGGATGACCATAGAAACCTGTGAAAGGCCATCCCAAAAATTCTGCATGAATGTGGTGAGCGGAGAAACTAATAATATTTGCAGGAAGAGCATGATTCCATAGAAGAGCAAGTCCTCCTCTTCTAGCTTCTGGTTCCACGGCAAAATAGCAACCGGACTTTAACTTTCTTCTAATCCCCTCCATTTCCCTTGCTGAGCGTTTCGTTTCACTGAGGAAGATGAGAATGGAATCTTGTTTCCTAACCAATCCAGGAGGCATCGAATTGCACGTGGGTTCCCAAGCCCACGGCAATTCCAAGCTAGGAGTGTCATACTAAATGAGGTGGGGCTAAGGGTGTCCCTCAGCCACCACCTCCTCCTCTTTAGATGATGCACCCATAAGCATCCGCTTCTTCTTCTGTGGGTTCCCAATGTAACCCATCTTGCCTCTCTTTCTGCCTTTAAAACCAAGTATAAGTTTTATTTTTTGAAATTTTTTTAAAAATAGACTTAGTTTCAACTCGATCAAGGAGAAATTGAAACCAATACTAAGTTTAATTAATCCGGTACCAAAACCCAACCCAATTCAAACACAATGGCCTTCATATATATAATACATATTTTTCTTCCAAATTATACATACTTGTCTCCTAAATTTGACTCCATTTAACTTTTGTGCTTGTGCCTAGTTGTGACATGGATGTAAATTATTAGAATTTAAGCTCTATTTTGCATTTTTCCATAAAAAAGCTTTGTTTTGTACTTTCGTTTTAGATTTGAATTAGACTTGAATTGAATTAGAATGTTAGACTATCATGCGCATTGTGTTTGGATTTAGTTACTATAAAGAATTGTTAGGTAGATTGTTTTTGAATTTGAGTTGTCGTGATAAATTTGTTTCATATTATAGTTTCTACTGGTATGACAAATATATTGAGTTTGAATTTAAGATGGTAATAAAAATTTGTTTCATATTTTAATTTTTATTGGTATAACAAATGTTCATTTTGAATTTCAATAGTTTGTATAACAAATGCTTAATTAAAATTTCAATAGTTTATATTACAAATACATTCAATTACTTTTTGCTAGACTTATAAAATTCATCATTCTCATTAGTTGTTAAACAGGAATGACCAGCTAGTCATAAAACCAATTAACACTTTCATTTGTGTTAATATGGGTTGTTGAATAATTTTTACAAGATTCATTCGAAAAATATTGCAGAATTCATTACACAAACTTCATAATCATAGGTATTTATACTCCAAAAAGTTTCTTTTCTATTCTATAATTTTTGAAATAAACAATTTATAAGTAATTTAAAGTTCAACATGAAACCATTATTGATATCAATACGAACCTGGTTTGAACCCAAATTCCAAAATTAAGATTAGAGTTTAGATTGATCTAAACCCATAAGCTTTGGGTTTGTGTTTAGCTCAACCCAATACAACCAAATCTCAGTTGCACCCCTAATTGGAGGTTGCTCTTGTACATAGGATTGAACGGATCCTCATTTACTTCTTCGGGCTTGATGAAATGGACCTGGTCAAAGATCTTGTAAATTATCTATAATCATAAAATAAATTTAAATACAAAAAGCTCCATATTTTTACTATGGACATATGAACGTCTAATTATGATGATTTTTAAAAGAATGAGAAATAATAAAGGGCTATGATTTTGTTGGTTGTGTTAGCATACGCATGTATCAACCTAGGGTAATTTATATATTTTATTTTTGTGAAAATATTTTTCCAAATGCATTTAATATTTATATATAAATTTTATAATTTTTGAATGTGTAAATATTTTTAATTTTCAAAAATAACTATTTTCAGGTTTGCCCAATTCCATTATATTTACGTTGACATATACAATCATTCATGTTCTTCTTTTTTGCAAAAAAATAAAAATAAATAAATAATGCTAAAGTAATACTTATCATCTATTTATCTTTACGCAATGTAACGTTATTACATTTTATTTTAATCATCGCCCGCATCTGATGTAATATCACTCTTTCACATTTTTATTAGCAATATTTCATAAGCATCTGACAAGCATGGCCCATCATATCACTTTGTCTTAATGTTGTGCATGGATGAGTCCATGACCCACGTATCAATTTACACCAATTGTTGAACTCAGGCATTAGTGATATTAATTAGCATTATCATCCAACGTCCCCGTTTTGCAGTATTATCGCATCGATGCGAGGACATAAAACCGGGCCCTTCGTTGGCTGCGACTTAAAATTCTAAATATATTTTTCGTGAGGGAAAATGCAAATATTTAGTGTAAGTCTTACTTTTTATGTAAATAGTGATTCTCGACGTGGTGGTGCAGCCGTGCAGGAGTTGGCTGGGGCGACGTCGCTTTTGACCATCCCTTGGGAGGTAAGCAGGTAACTTCTTGGGCACGACACGCGTCGACTTTGAACTATTGACCGGGGGAGGATAGAAAAATCTTCCAAGGTAAAGCCAGCACGCCTCTAGGCATGCTCTCGAAAGGCACGTGCCACCAAAATAAAGACCACACTTACACCGTTTAACTTCGATTATTGTGCCCACTGCACTCGTGTGGCAATATAATAGCCACACACTGGTTTTCTGGAGCGGCGTGAGCACTGTTATAGTCAATCCACGTATGTCATTCATGCACGGCTCCTCTATATATTTATATTCACTTCTCAGTTCCCTTTTTTTTTTTTTTTTTTTTTTTTTTTGATTGGACTTCTCAGTTCCCTTTAGGTAGCATCAGGACGTTTAAAAATCTACCCCACCCAAAAATCAACAGAATAGGCATGGATTCCACTTCAGATCAGCTCCGCCCCCACCAGAAGCTTCTTCATTTCATCATGATTCCCTTGATGGCCCAGGGTCACACCCTTCCCATGCTCGACATAGCCCGGCTGCTGGCGGCCCGCCCCGGCGTGGCCGTCACCCTCCTGACCACCACCCATAACGCCTCTCAACTCAAGCCTGCCGTCGAACGAGCCACCCAATCCGGTCTTCATATCTGCCTCGCCCACGTCCCCTTCCCGGCCAGAGAAGCTGGCCTCCCCGACGGCTGCGAGACCGTCGACGCCATCACCACCCTTGACATGCTCAAGAACTACTCCACCGCGCTGCAACTCCTCCAGCACCCATTCGAGCACCTCCTCACCCAAACCCAACCCGGCCCGAGCTGCATCGTTGCGGATTCTTCCTTCGTCTGGGCGAACGACACTGCCAGGAAGCTCGGCATCACCAGGCTAGCTTTTCAGGGCATGTGTTCCTTCGCTTGGGCCTGCCTCCACACCATCCGCTCACAGCAGAAGCTGCACCTTTTCGACAGCATCGCCTCAGACTCGGAGCCCTTCGTCCTTCCAGGACTGCCCCACCGGATCGAACTCACCAAAGCCCAAATTCCCGCCGCCTTCAACCATTCCCCAGACTCCCAGGAAATATTCAACAATTTCAAAGACGCGGAGCTGGCGGCCGATGGGATGCTGTTTAACAGCTTCGAGGAGTTGGAACCGGAGCAGTACGCGAAGAGCTTTGAGGCGGCGACGGGTAAGAAGGCGTGGCTACTGGGGCCGGTCTCTCTCTTCAACAAGAACGGATCCGATAAGGCTGATCGAGGGAGCGAGGCCGCCATCGCCGAGCGGCAGTGCTTGGAGTGGCTGGATTCAAGGCTTCCCCGATCGGTTGTATACGTCTCTTTCGGCAGTCTCTGCAAGTTAACGGCCGCCCAGCTCAAGGAGATTGGGCTTGGGCTGGAGGCTTCGGGAAAGTGCTTCATTTGGGTGGTGGGGAAAAGCGAGGAGGATGAGATGGAGAAATGGTTGGAGGGGAAAGATGGGCTGCAAGAGAGGGTGAAAGGGAGGGGGCTGGTGATTAGAGGTTGGGCGCCACAGATACTGATCTTGTCTCACCCGGCGACCGCGGGCTTCGTAACGCACTGCGGGTGGAACTCGACGCTGGAAGGCATCTGCGCCGGGCTGCCCATGATATCGTGGCCACTGTCAGCGGAGCAATTTCTTAATGAGAAGCTGCTGGTGCAAGTTCTGGGGATTGCCCTGAGCATGGAAGTGAAAGCGGGGTCTCTGCTGTGGGATATGGATGGTCGGGAGGATATGGTTAGAAGGGAAGAGGTGGAGAAGGGGATAGCGAGGCTGATGGATGGCGGGGAAGAAGGAGAAGAGAGAAGGAAAAAAGCTGAAGAGCTTGGGATGAAGGCTCGTGAGGCCATGGAAGTCGGAGGCTCGTCCTACACCAACATGACCAATCTCATCAATCATGTCAGGATGAGCCAAGATCATCAAGAGAAATGATTTATTTTTTAAAAAATTACACAAGAAAATGCTTATATATTGATTTCTAAAATATTAAATTTATGTTTGTATTTAAATTAAATAAAATTAAATCTCATGCGCTGAAAAAGCTTGTACTTGATTTGTTTCAATAAAAAATGATCGCATTTAAATATACCTGCATATTATGATAATAATTTCAAACGTAACTTTATACTTTTGAAGATGATAAATTATATCTTATATTTTGCAATTATTTGTAAGCATGCTTGTGAAATTAAATTTTATCTACATTTTTTTAAAAACCAAAATCTGAATATTGTAGTTTTGAGTATCATAAAATTTTCAATTAGATACATTATAATATTTTAAATTTTTGTTAAAATAAACAGCTTAAGGCTTTATTTGTGTAACCAATAATAAAAGTAAAAGAAAATAACTAAAATGAGTGGTAAAAAAATTTCACCCTCAATGCAAGGTGTAGTGCCCTGACTTGTGAGCGCACTGTAAAATTAACAGTTTTCATACTTATACAAGAGGAAGCTTTTATAGGGTGACTGAAAAATCTGTCTAATTTTTTTTTTCTTTTAGAACCTATTTTAGTTTTATTTTCATAACTAAAATCCGGTGGCATGCCATCTGTATTTAGGACATTTGGTTAATACAAAACCAGTTAGTCATTATATAATCTAACATTCTCTACTAAATTCATTCAAATCTATTTAAATTCATCTCATCTCTCACTTACACAATCATACCTTACATGGAAAGCTAACTTTTACACTATATAACATCAAAATAACAAATTTAAACTTAATATATACTCACGACTTCAATAATTACATCTTAAGGCTTCAAATATTTCAAAAGCATTTAAAATCATATTTTCATTTCTATTACAGGAAACTCTTCTATCAAGTTTCCATCATTTGCATTCACTGGTTATTTGAAAACAGTGGGTATATAATACTCAATAAGCAAATGTTTAGAAATACATGTAAATTTCTATGATCTGTTGCATTAATTTAAAATATAAAATTCTTAAATTCCTTTTATGCATGTATAATAATTAAATGAGTGCATACATGCATTATGACCTGTTTTTCATTCAACAAATGTAAAACCCCTAATTTCTAAATAATTTTAGGGTTACATGAGTATGTGAATAAAGATTCCATAATTGTGTAAATTTTGTAAATTTTGATGATTTTGTAATCTAATATGTGGACAAATGGAGGGAAATTTTGTAATTTAAATAAAAGTACAATTTCAAAAGTCAATAATTTATATGATTAAATGTAGTTATTCAAATAAGAGAGTTGTAAATTTACGTTTATGATAGTTTGACAAAGAGTATAGGAAAAGATGAGATTAGAATTTTAATTCGATAAATGAGATGAAGGTATTAGAATAAAATATACGCAAAAATAAATATATACACTAACGGTATTAATTATATTAATGTTTATTTATCAAGACAAGCCATATAAATTAATGTATATATGTGTATATTATGCGGATTATGAGACAACGAATAATATAAATTTCAGAGCGGCTCATGCTCAACTTTTGTTATATTGTCTGGTCATATTAGTTTGTATAAGGTTTGTATGAGATGGGAAACACTTTTTTAATATACAAGGAGACAGAGAGAATGCGGTGTTGAGGTTTTTCCTTTTTCAGGCTAATTAAAGAAGAGGGCCAACCCATGGGAAGTGCTTCCCATGAGAAAAAAAAAGGAAGCAGGGGTAATTTAGTAATTTTACATCGTGAGTATGTTTGACTAAAAACGTAAGTATGTTTGATTTTTTAATAAATTTTATATTATATACATACGAAATCTCAATATATTCCATTCATTTGATAGATCAATTAGTAAAACGTATATAAACATAATTTTTCATTATTTGGAAATTTTTAAAAAATATTAATGTACAAAAAATGATTTTTTAATAAGATTTCATCATAATTGGTAAATTTGAAAAATAAAATTTATATTAGAAATTATGTTATAGTATTTAAAGTAAATGTAATTAAGGTACTCTCAAGAATAACAATTTCTTAGATTTTTCTTGAATTTTTGAAAATTTATTAATATTTTTTTATTTTCTGAAAATAATAGAATCTAACCGTGTCTAACCGTGTCTAACAGCATCTAACCGTGTCTAACCATGTCTAATTTTTGAAATTAATAATTTAATCATAATTTAAACCCTCTAATATGATCCTAGGGCCTTTATAAGACCATTTATATCTTAAAAATCAAATTTGGAACCCAAATAATATGATTTATAAAAATCACAAAAATTAACCGCGTCTAACCCTGTCTAACCGAGTCTAACCGTGTCTAACCATGTCTAACCACGTCTAACCATGTCTAACCGTGTCTAATTTTTGAAATTAATAATTTAATCATAATCTAAACCCTCTAATATAATCCTAGGGCCTTTATAAGGTCATTTATATCTTAAAAACCAAATTTGGAACCCAAATAATATGATTTATAAAAATCACAAAAATCTAACCGCGTCTAACCCTGTCTAACCGAGTCTAACTGTGTCTAACCGTGTCTAACCGCGTCTAACCGCATCTAACCGTGTCTAATCGTGTCTAATTTTTGAAATTAATAATTTAATCATAATCTAAACCCTCTAATATAATCCTAGGGCCTTTATAAGGCTATTTATATCTTAAAAACCAAATTTGGAACCCAAATAATATGATTTATAAAAATCACAAAAATCTAACCGTGTCTAACTCTGTCTAACCGCGTCTAACCGTGTCTAACCGCGTCTAACCGCGTCTAACCGTGTCTAATTTTTGAAATTAATAATTTAATCATAATCTAAACCCTCTAATATGATCCTAGGGCCTTCATAAGGTCATTTATATCTTAAAAACCAAATTTGGAACCCAAATAATATGATTTATAAAAATCACAAAAATCTAACCGCGTCTAACCCTGTCTAACCGAGTCTAACCGTGTCTAACCGTGTCTAACCGCGTCTAACCGTGTCTAACCGTGTCTAACCGTGTCTAATTTTTGAAATTAATAATTTAATCATAATCTAAACCCTCTAATATGATCCTAGGGCCTTTATAAGGCCATATATATCTTAAAAATCAAATTTGGAACCCAAATAATATGATTTATAAAAATCAACATTAATCTAACCGTGTCTAACCGCGTCTAACCCTGTCTAACCGTGTCTAACCCTGTCTAACCGTGTCTAACCACGTCTAACTGTGTCTAACCGTATCTAACCCTGTCTAACCGCGTCTAACCGTGTCTAATCATGTCTAATTTTTGAAATTAATAATTTAATCCTAATTTAACACCTCTAATATAATCTTAAGGCCCTTATAAGATCATATATGTCTTCAAAACCAAATTTGGAACCCAAATAAATATATTAAATTATAATTAAAAATATTAACTCCACTTGATTTAATGAAATAAAAATTTATATAAAGAAATAAAATAGTAAAAAATATTATATATATTTTGGATGCCCACGGGACACATGATTATTTTTGTAAAAAAAATATTCATTTGTTAAGGCCCGTAGGACATTTATATATTTTAAAAAAAACAATACATTTATTTTTGGAGGCCCGTGGGACACATTTAAATTTTTATAAAACATTATATTCAATTTTGGACGCCCGCGGGACACGTATATATTTTTATAAAAACAAAATACTCATTTTTTGAGGCCCGTGGGACATTTATATATTTTTTAAAAATAATATATTTATTTTTAGACGCCCGCGGGACAAGTAGATATTTTTATAAAATATTATATTCAATTTTGAACGCCCGCGGGACACGTATATATTTTTATAAAAACAAAATACTCATTTTTTGAGGCCTGTGGGACATTTATATATTTTTTAAAAATAATATATTTATTTTTGGACGCCCGCGGGACACGTAGATATTTTTATAAAATATTATATTCATTTTTGGACGCCCACGGGACACGTATATATTTTTATAAAAACAAAATACTCATTTTTTGAGGCCTGTGGGACATTTATATATTTTTTAAAAATAATATATTTATTTTTGGACACCCGCGGGACACGTAGATATTTTTATAAAAACAAAATATTCATTTTTAGGCCCGTGGGACATTTATATATTTTAAAAAAATAATATATTCATTTTTGGACGCTCGCGGGATACGTATATATTTTTATAAAACATTATATTCATTTTTGGACGCCCACGGGACACGTATATATTTTTATAAAAGCAAAATATTCATTTTTTGAGGCCCGTGGGACATTTTTATATTTTAAAAAAATAATACATTCATTTTTGGAGACCCGCGGGACACATTTAAATTTTTATAAAATATTATATTCATTTTTGGACGCCCGCGGGACACGTATATATTTTTATAAAAATAATACATTCATTTTTTGAGACCCGCGGGACACATTTAAATTTTTTATAAAACATTATATTCATTTTTGGACGCCCACGGGACACGTATACATTTTTATAAAAACAAAATATTCATTTTTTGAGACCTATGGGACATTTATATATTTTATAAAAACAATACATTCATTTTTTGAAGCCCGCGGGACACATTTAAATTTTTTATAAAACATTATATTCATTTTTGGACCCCCACGGGATACGTATACATTTTCATAAAAATAAGATATTCATTTTTTGAGATCCGTGGGACATTTATATATTTTATAAAAATAATACATTCATTTTTTGAAGCCCGCGGGACACATTTAAATTTTTATAAAATATTATATTCATTTTTGGACGCCCTCAGGACACGTATAAATTTTTATAAAAATAAGATATTCATTTTTTGAGATCCGTGGGACATTTATATATTTTATAAAAGCAATACATTCATTTTTTGAAGCCCGCGGGACACATTTAAATTTTTTTATAAAACATTATATTCATTTTTGGACGCCCACGGGACACGTATACATTTTTATAAAAACAAAATATTCATTTTTGGAGACCTGCGGGACATTTATATATTTTATAAAAACAATACATTCATTTTTTGAAGCTCGCGGGACACATTTAAATTTTTTATAAAACATTATATTCATTTTTGGACGCCCACGAGACACGTATACATTTTTATAAAAATAAGATATTCATTTTTTGAGATCCGTGGGACATTTATATATTTTTTAAAAATAATACATTCATTTTTTGAAGCCTGCGGGACACATTTAAATTTTTTTTTATAAAACATTATATTCATTGTTGGACGCCCACGGGACACGTATACATTTTTATAAAAACAAAATATTCATTTTTTGAGACTCATGGGACATTTATAAATTTTATAAAAACAATACATTCATTTTTTGAAGCCGGCGGGACACATTTAAATTTTTTTAAAACATTATATTCATTTTTGGACGCCCATGGGACACATATATATTTTTATAAAAACAAAATATTCATTTTTTGAGACCTGTGGGACATTTATATATTTTATAAAAACAATACTTTCATTTTGTGAAGCTCGTGGGACACATTTAATTTTTTTATAAAACATTATATTCATTTTTGGACTCCCACGGGACACGTATACATTTTTATAAAAATAAAATATTCATTTTTTGAGATTCGTGGGACATTTATATATTTTATAAAAACAATACATTCATTTTTTGAAGCCCGCGGGACACATTTAAATTTTTTTATAAAACATTATATTCATTTTTGGACGCCTACGGGACACGTATACATTTTTATAAAAACAAAATATTCATTTTTTGAGACTCCTGGGACATTTATAAATTTTATAAAAACAATACATTCATTTTTTGAAGCCGGCGGGACACATTTAAATTTTTATAAAACATTATATTCATTTTTGGACGCCCACGGGACACGTATATATTTTTATAAAAACAAAATATTCATTTTTTGAGGCCCGTGGGACACATTTAAATTTTTATAAAACATTATATTCATTTTTGGACACCCACAGGACACGTATATATTTTTATAAAAACAAAATATTCATTTTTTGAGGCCCGTGGGACACATTTAAATTTTTATAAAATATTATATTCATTTTTGGACGCCCATGGGACACGTATATATTTTTATAAAACCAAAATATTCATTTGTGGAGGCCCGCGGGACACATATGTATTTTCATAATTTATTTTTCAGAAAATACTTCTAGACGTGGCCTACAAAATGATAAAAAGAATTTAAAAACATATGTAAGATAAATTCAAGAGGTAACTCGACGACTATATATAATTACTTTTCTTTTTAAAAATATTTATTTATTTTTAGAGGCCCGCGGGACACATATATATTTTACAAAAACCAAATATTCATTTTTTGGATGCCCGCAGGACACATATATATTTTAGAAAAATAAAATATTCATTTTTGGAGGCCCGCAGGATACATATATATTTTAGAAAATAAAATATTCATTTTTGGACGCCCGAGGGACATGTATATATTTTAGAAAACAAAATATTTATTTTTGGAGGCCGGCAGGACACATATATATATTTTAGAAAATAAAATATTCATTTTTGGACGCCCGCGGGACATGTATATATTTTAGAAAAACAAAATATTCATTTTTGGAGGCCCGCGGGATACATATATATTTTAGAAAATAAAATATTCATTTTTGAACGCCCGCGGGACATGTATATATTTTAGAAAACAAAATATTCATTTTTGGAGGACCACGGGACACATAAATATTTTTAGAAAACAAAATATTCATTTTTGTACGCCTGCGGGATACATATATATTTAGAAAAACAAATTTATTGACTTCAAATGAAATCAACGTAAACAAATAATTTCATAAATATTTATATTGAAAAAAATATATATAGAAAATTTCATGATATATAACACCTCTAAATATGTACCCTCGTGCTATATCTCCTGTAAATTTTCTATAAAAATTTTATTTTTCTTTAATTTCTTAGTAATATATACCTTTTTACGAAATCTTGCATTCATGGGGGGTTTTTGTAAAATGCTGCATGAATGGTCAAATTTGAAAAAGCAACCGAAAATGGTCAAAATGAGATGAAGCAACCGAAATTGCTTCTCAAATCGTCAGTCAAACATTAGAATCTAAAAAAGCAACGGAAAAAGCAATAGTTGGTCAAAAGTAGCCAAATGGTCAAAATTAGAAGAAGCTGCAGTTTAATTGCGTCCGTTTACATGTTTTTTCTGAATAGTTTATTATGCTGCAGCAAATGCTTAAATAATTTATAAAAGTTAGGAATTCACTTCTGGGCAAACGTCTAGGTTCATTACTTACTATAGATTCTCCCAATATATCTTTTTTTTTGTAAATTTAGTGAATCTACGAAGTTCTACGAAGTTCGGTCAAAAAGTGAACGAATTAATGTAAGCTTATAATTATTGTCAAAAGCATGAGAATTTTATAAAAATTAATTGGGGTTCCTATGGAGGGATTTACTGGATCAGATCTGAGAAATGTATGTATATCAAAATTTATTTATTTCAAGTGAAATCAATACTCATTTATTAATTTAACAAATAGGTATTAATTTAAATTATGTTGCTTTTAAATGCTTCTTCTTTTTTTTTGGGTTTTAACATTTTTCCTTTTGAACCTTTTTTTAAAACAGTTTTGATTTTTAATGTTTTCCGCTTTTTTGCTTTAATATTTTTTTAAAAAATATCTTTAATCTTTTTTTACCGTTTTTGATTTTGTTGCTTTACTGTTTTTTTTACTTTTTTATTTGTTGACCGTTATTTTGGTTTTGTTCTTTGCTATTAATTATTGTCATTTCTGTTAAATAAAAACTTTACAAAAATTCACCCAATATTATCTCTAATTTTGTTGAATTAAATTAATTTGAATTGAAGCTCCATGAAAAATGAATTAATCAAATAATCAAACTTACTTTTTAGAACAAAGTTATGGTACAAATATTTGACAAATATGTATTTCAACACCCCAATTGCCAATAATGATGCCCAAGATAAATAATTCAAAAATTATTTTTAATTTTAAAATAATTAAAAAAAATTCAATTAATTTGAAATGAAGATTATAAAAATATAAAAAATATTAAGTATTTTAAATTAAGTATGCTCGTTATTCATTTCAGAGCACTCCGGTTGTGGGTGCTTTGGTATTAACTCAAATATAAACATGGAATGTTAGGAGGAAAATTGATAAAATTAACTAGGTTTGAAATAAGTTATTCCCATTTTTACAAACAAAAATTTTAAATTTATATTGACCTATTTTCAAAAATCTAACGACGTTAATTATATTGAGCTTGGAATGAAAATTAAGTTAGCTAATTTCCTATCCTTCCAAGTGAATAAGTTGTCACATTTCTATATTATAAATTAGCAAATATTAAAATTATCTTAAATAATATATTTTTATATTTCATTTTACAAACTTTGAAAATATATTAATGATTAAAATTTACTTTTAAAAATTAGTAACAATGATTATATTATGTAAACATATAATTTAAAATGTATGTACAATCATAGATTCAATGATTATATCACGTAAATGTATAATTTAAAATGTATATTCATGCATCCAATTTGATATTTTTTTGAAATTTATTTCATTTTAAAATTTTTAAAATGGGCGTTTGGAGAAAAATGAATCCAGACATATATCATGAGCAAAAAAATACTAATTTAAAATTTTCCAAATTTTACCAAGAAAAAATTTTAAGGGCATTCAAAATTTATAAAATAAATAAAATATTAAAAATAAAATTTCAGATTATACATAAATTGTGGCATTTATATAGCTACTAAGAAATTCATTTAAAATTTAATTATCATATATGCTACATAATCGATGTGAAGATGGATTTGATTATAACGATTCATGTGTTATGGAAGACAATATCAATTTAAAAATAGAATAATAGAAAATTTTAAATTTTCATTAAAATACTAAAAAATATTACATATTTTGATTTTATAATTTAACAAGTATATTCTCTTTATAATACTAAAACATATTACATATTTTGATTTTATAATTTAATAAGTATATTTTCTTTATTGATTTATTTTAGTCAAATTATGTAAGCAATCGTAATTCTGAGGTTGTTTGAAATTTCAAGTTATTTCGCCCAAAAAAAGTTAGTGTGTACAATTAGAAAATGCACCGTCGGAGCATCGTTTTGGTGCTCCATCACCATCGTCTCAACTCCCCACCTAGAGCACACGCACAAGAGCCATGGTTGTTGTTGGGTTTACAAGATCCTCATCACTAGCGACGGCAATTGGATAATCAAAGCCGACTAATAAAGAGGAAATCTCATAAAAGTGTCCATACCATCTTCTTCATTTCCGATCATCCATAAACCTTCCTGATCTTCAAGCCCGACACCAATAAGGGGAATCTGTACGAAAGCCAGCGACAGCAACCTCCATCTCCACCATATTCGGTAGTATCCCAAACGAGATGGGTCATGACTGCAAACAAGTTTTCAATAACCGGATTTGTAAAAATGTGTTAGTTATCGCTGCATTGATCTTCTGCGTTACCCATCTTCTATACCTCAATGAGGCAGCCATGGCATTATCGGTCCAATCTCCTCCGGCTATCATCCAAAGATCCAGTCCATCAATCTGATGCCTAATAGCGAAGCCACAACAGATTCATACTCTATCGCTAAATCTGCTAAAAAATCAATGCCTACTAGCAAGAAAAAGACGATAAAAACCCATTAAATCATCCGATGCCCAATCTTCCATGGCCAACTGGTTGCTGGCCACCGTTAAGGAAGAAGAAGATAAAACCCATTAAACCTACCCCAACAATGAAGATCTCCATGCATCCGCTTCCCTCTTCAAGTGTCTTCGAATCTGGCTACTTCTCTCTTCAAATATGTCGTCTTCGAATTTGAGACGAGGAAAACCGAAACCCATCTCCACTGCCCTAATAATCAAATGGCAAATTTCCATTCATTTCGTGAGCTCCGACAATCCAGCCGGCGAGTAGGACGACTTCATTTCCATGCCTAACTTTTGTTTTTTCAATTTCCTGAAATGCCCCCTCTCATCCTAGCCTTCCGTTAGAAATTGACGGTGGAGATGACGCTTCCGACGAGAAAAACGTAGAAAGCGCTTCCCATGGGTTGGCCCTCATTAAAGAAAGAGTTGGAAGTATGAGGTAGCACCAGTATTCAAATTCACTCCCCTTGGTAACTTAAAAAGGGCGAAGGACGAGTTCATGTATATCTATAGTTTCTAATTTCTAGAAATGGTAACAATGGGGTGTATAGGTAATTAAAAAGCTAGGTTGCGCAGCTCTATTTTTAGCCGCCATTATTTCTTTAGGGAAACAGACGATATTAAAAGGGGCATAAAGGGTGGCATTGGATCTATTGAAGCATGAAAAAGAAGAGGACGTGGAAGAAAGGTTGTTTGGTGGATCCTCAGAGCTCCGTCGAATCATGGAGGTCAGATGTGAGGTGAATCATTGAAGCACATAAAACTTGGGTTTTCTACCAAGCCCAACAGGTGTGGTTTATTGGATTTCTCATCAAGCTATTAAAAAGGGGTGGACGACCAGTTCGAAGATTTAGATTTTGATCTAAATTAATATATTGATGAAGAAGTTTCTTTAAGATATGATATTTTGTTTACTTAACTTATCGTGAATATGATGATGGTTTGGATGAATCTAGTGGATGAAAGATCAAATGAGGTTAATACGCTATATTGATTTTGTTGCGTATGTTGAGTTTCTTTGTAATATTTGTTGGATATTAGATGGAGTTAAATTAAATTTTCATATATAATAGTATTATTTTAATAGGTGCAAGAGCATGGGCAGCGATAGATTGGCTGTTGATGGCTTTATAAATCTAATAGAGGAATTAATAAAAACAATGCTGCTGTAAATCTTTCCATGGCGCACATAAAAATAGTAGCCATATAATATACATATAGAGACATCTACAAGAGAAGTGAGATAATGGTATTTGTGTAGAGTATTAATGTGCTATAAATTTAACGTATATGGACCTTGTTGTGGTTCTCTATCTCGACGTGCAAATTTCTACATTATGTAGTGTGGAGGGACCGAGTGAGTCGTGCTTCCAGCTGAAAGGTAATTTGTTTGGTTAGTAGGTGATACAAAAAAAAGGATGTAGTTATACTTTATTGGAAGAATTTAAGGAATGTAATTTTTAGCATCAAAAAGGAAATTTGGTCATAGATGATTTACACATTTATGAATTTTAGTGCAACGTGTGTATGTATATTAAGTATAGAAATTTTATTGATGAATTTTTTATCCGTTTTAATGGCGAAGGATCCAAGGATTGAGTTTAAATGTTGGATTCCAACAAAGAAAGGTTTGATTTGCGTATGTGAGGTAAGTAGGATATTTTTCTGCTTTTATTTGGATGTTTATGAATACTTATTTTCGGACATGGATGTTTTGTGATAAATTGGATGTTTTGTTTGAGATTTTTATGAAAAGTCCTTTATTGAGATGTATGATCTTCTTGGTTTAATTATTTAATTGAGTTGGGGAGCATGAAAAATTTATTTGAGTTGATGATGGATTTATAAAAAATTTTAAGCAAGTAAATTATTTGAGTTTAGTAAATATATTTTAAAATGAGCATAGAAGTATAGACATGATATATGAGTGCATTGTTGTATGTTGAGCATATCATATGATGATTCTTCGAGCAAGCCAGAGAATAAGAGAAGTTACGGTATACTGCGGTATAATCGTTTCAAATGTTTGATGATAATGAGCATTTACATTGCATGAGCAGAGTATGGATGAGCATATGAATTTTTGAGATATTTGATGTTTGAGTTATTTTATGAAAATAATATTTGTTTAGTTTAATATTTGAGTTTTGTCACTATTCTCCTTACTGAGTTAGCCCCAACTCATGATTTCTTATATTGATTTTTTTAGATGGCAGGATTGAGATCGAAGAACATTTTACTTGATGCATAGATGAGTAAGGACTACTTTTATAAAAATTCAATTTCTATAGAGTTTTTGTATAGTTAATGATGGTGATTGATTTGGAGAAGAATGAGAATAATATATTTTATTTACACAGAATAATAATAATAACTGTTACAGTATTTTTAAAGGATGTTCGGTAGGTTGATGTAAATTTTTATCATTACTAAAAATATAATTATGGATTTAGCATTTTCCCTCAGCTTGACCGATCTTGGCAAAGTTTAAGTTGCGACTGCAAGTCATATAAAGTGTAGGATGGCAGGGCGTGACAACAGATGGTACTTACCAAGTGATCATCCACTTATAATAACATTTTTATTCTTACATGCTTAATAATGCAATGCATGAATCATATAGATACTGTTTAGCTCTAGAGGGTATTTGAAACGCCTCTGGTGCCACCTTTAAGACCCGAGGTCAGGTGACTGGGCTCTGTTTCTTCAGAAAGATCACCTCTTGTCTCACCCCACAAGGTACTTAATGCATACAAGCATACCATAAATCATGATCATCGTGAGGAACTATGCATGTCATGATAAAATCAGCTAGAAATTTTCATTTTAAATGCACAATTCAAACACATCATTATCATCATAAGTCATTTTTCACCTAGGTGGGGTCGACTGCATGGATTCTGTTGCGCCATTCTTGACGATTTAAGACTAAATTTTTTATAATTTATAATATTTTTAAATCTTGTTTAATTACTTCCATCCAATTTTTTTTGGATCTTCCTCTCATTGTCCTATTCCTTCTACTTAGATAGACTTTGTTTTCCTAACCGGTGCTACTTTAGACCTCCTTTTAACATGAACAAACCATCTTAATCTATTTTTTCTCATTTTATCACAAATTGGTCTCACTTTTAAGTTTTCTTGAATTATTTTATTCCTAATTTTATCTTTTCTTGTTTTACCACTCATCCACCTTAACATTCTCATTTTCGATATGCTCATTTTTCATATATGTTCTTCTTTAACTGCTCAACATTCTGCCTCATAAAGCATAGCAAGTCTAATCATAGTCTTATAAAATTTTTCTTTCAGTTTAATTGGAACTTGACGGTCACATAAAATTCCTGACGCAATTCTCTATTTCTTCCATCCTGCTTAAATTCTATGTATTATATCTTTCTCAATTTCCCCATTCTCTTGAACTATTGATCTTAAGTACCGAAAGTGATTAGTTATTGTTACTACTTGATCTAAAATCTGAATTTGTTCCTCATTCGGGTTCTCATTATTATTAAAATTACATTCCATATATTCAGTTTTTGTATGACTAATTCCAAAACCATTAGATTCTAAAGCATCTACCCACCTATTCAATTTTAAATTTAGTCATTCTTTAGTTTCATCTATTAAAACAATGTCATCTGCAAATAACATACACTAAGGTACTTCTTCTTGGAGATGTCTAGTAATTTCATCTATTACTAAGGTAAAAAGGTAAGAACTCAAAGTTGAGCCTTAATGTAGACCCATTTTAACTGGAAAGACATTAGTATCTTCACTAATGGTCCTCACATTCGTAACAGCCCCATCGTACAATTTTTAATAATATCAATGTATCTGTTATTAATTCATTTCTTTCTCATCACTTGCCATATTAACTTTCTTGATACTTGATCATAAGCTTTTTCTAAATCAATAAAAATCATGTATAAGTTCTTTTTCTTTTCCATATACTTTTTAAATAGTTGTCTAAATAAGAAAATAGCTTCAGTGGTTGATCTTTCTGACATAAAACTAAATTAATTTTCAGATATATTAGTTTTCTTTGCCAACTTTTCGCTACAACCGGACGTTGTTGTGGCGGGTCACTTCCGAGGAGACATCCTGGCAACCCTTACCCATTTCTCACTATATCCGGATTCTGATGTAGTGCGTTGCTTCTGGAAAAATGCCCTAGCAACCCTTGCTCATTTCTCACTACAGCCGGACTCCGCTACAGCGAGTCACTTACAAGGGATGCCCTAGCGTTAACAACTTTTAGTATATTTTCATAATCCATAAAAGATGCGGCATTGATTTTTAATAGCATCGGCTGCTAGCCTAACATGTC
The DNA here is from genome assembly GCA_030490835.1 of Annona cherimola. Lineage (NCBI taxonomy): Eukaryota > Viridiplantae > Streptophyta > Magnoliopsida > Magnoliales > Annonaceae > Annona > Annona cherimola. Next base: position 77,036,813 of record CM059975.1, on the reverse strand, counting down.
AACCCTCGCTTTTTTCAGATATATTAGACTGTCAAGGTTGCACAATTTAAACACATAAAAGAAAAATAAATAATCATTTATTGACAAATATCTTTTCATAAAATAAAAAGATAAGAACGGATTTTCTTACCATAAAATCCTTTCAAAATAAAATTTTGAAGGGCTTTTTACTTTTGCTTCACTACATCTTTTCTTTACCCCTTTCTCCAGCCAGCGATGGGATGAACAGCGGCAGCGTCGACCTGTGTCGACGACGGTGTGTGGCGAACAATTGGTAGCCTCCTCTCCCTCCTCCTTCTTTCCCTTCCTTCTCTTTCTTCTTCTTTCCACTCTCTTCTCCGTTTCCCCCCTCCCTGTTCGTGCACTAGAGGGGTTGAAACCCCTTTGTTTCTCCTTTTCTTTTAGTAGTCCACACGTACATGTGTGGCTACACCTCATTTTTTTTTATATTTTCATATATATATCCACGTATATTTACATACATGAACTATAAAGTTTTACATCCTATGATTTAAAATCATGATATGTATTTAGGATCATAACTAATTATCCAAGATTAATTAATATTCTTTGCTATTTTTAAAAATTTAATAATGGAATCTTGACTCATCGCCATTTATTTATTAATTATCTCTTTTCTTACTTTATAATTTTAGGCCATTAATTTATACTCAATTTCGCTAATTCCGTGGCTCAAAATTTTCATTTATATTGCTATATGCTTAGAGTTGCAAATTAAAAATTACGGGTACTACATTCTTCTCTCCTTATAAAAAGTTTTATCCCAAAACCGTTTTGGTATTTGTAAACTATTGAGAAGGTATTTTCTTTTAGCATGATTCCCATAATCAACATACACACATCATCTATCATTTTATAATCTCAACATATCACATTGAATCTTTTGATTCATAAATTTTGTATACACTTTCACTTAATATTTTCTTTGCTTATTTATACAAAACGAAATAAGTGCAGAAACACAATCACATAATACATTGGACAAACTCCTCATCACTCACTCAAATAAGGGGCTAGCTGAAACAAGAGTCACCTAGCCTCTGATTTTTCAATTAATTTTTTTCACTTCCTATCATTACTATGTCACCCACAACTTTCTTATTCAAAATTATAACCAAAGGTAAAAGAAACAATAAGTAAATTAAATCATACCACTTAATTTATTTATTTTCTATCCTAATCCATTCTTCAATTTGGTAAGAAGGAATATCATCCATTTAAAATTTCATATGAAGATCTACATGAGCATAGAGCAATTCAAGTACTTAAGATCTATGAGACATATTAATAAGGGCCCTGTAACAATAAATCCTTTTGCTTCAGCATACCTTCTAAATGTGAAATTTATAGGTGATTATATCTTATTCTGCCTTTTTCTCTTTCCCTTGTATACTTTCACCATTTTTTAGCTCTGATACCCTTTTTGTGAGAACCAGGTATTTTATTTTATTTTCATTATAACCTTTTTCTATTTATGAGGTAATTTATGAACATGCTACTAGAAATTTACGATGTTAATGGATGCATAACATATATGGACATGACATCTAGGGGACATATAGTACATATATGCATGTATTATGATCTTAGCACATTGGATATGAATTTAAAGGTGTATGATTAGCGCGCCATTGTTAAGCTCTATGACTATTTTTCACCTCATAAAGTAGGTGCGGGGTTCGACCTGCCCGGTCAGGTCACGGGGGTTAAAGGGGTAGCGCCCCAAAAAAAAATTTTAATTATTAAGTCATAGGAGTGGAAAAGTAAATTACTAATTGCAATTAGACCCGACCCATGCTCCGGCCCAACCCGACTCAATGGGGGTTCAGTTAACAAAGGGAGCCTGCACACTAGGGCTTCATTTTCATTTCGCGCCCGACTACCTTTCCCTCTTCTTCTCTTCCCATTCTCTGCTTCTTCTCTTCTTTCCCTTTTATTCTGTTCGATCTAACTGTAGATCTCTTCAAGAAAACTCTACCGATTGCCTTGAAGATCATCGATTCCAATCAAGGAAGCTCCGAATCTCTGCAATTCAAGTATGGCGTCGTTGTTTTTGGGAGAAATCACAATCAAGGTAAGTAGATGTCGCCCCTTCTTGATTTAGCGATGAAATTTCATGTTAAACATGATATAAGACTGGTGGGAATGTGTATCACGTAACAACTTCATGGTATGAGGCGTAGGGTTCATAACAGTTAGAGTAAGCAGGTTTCATGGGAAATTTACTATGAATGTGCGATTTCTATAAACTAAAGTATTCGTTAGTAGTTTTTATATTGTTAAAATGTGACGTTAATCGATTCGGCTCAAACGAGAGTATGAATCGAAGGTTCCCTTATTTTGCGCCTATCATGTGTTTGGTAAAATGCTTGTGTGACATTTTTATATGAGAATTTAAAGTAAACATTGTTGATGTTGTATGTGTGATTTGTGACATTTATCCTTGTCTGTTATGTATGATGTGTTATTTAAAATGGTCGGTTGTAAAATAGTTGTTCATAGCTCCTGATTAACATGAGGAGAGGATTGTTCATGGCTCTTGATAGACATAAGTAGAGGATTGTTCGTGTCCTTCTATTTATACGTAGTTATATGCATATGATCTTAGGAGTGGGTATTGGACCCATATGTCTTATCTTGATCACAATATGTGCATCCAGAATTTTACTTATTTCCACTTTATGCTAACAACTATCTACGTACCGAGTCTATTTAGACTCATATGGTTTGTTATTTTGCCTTTAGATCATAGGCCAGTGGGAAACCTCAAGATGGGACAAGTTGAAGATCAAATCTTGGAGACTATTAGCACAATATCTTTAATTGTAGTTATTTTAACATTTGTACTCTTTTGATATTCGTATACGTAGACGATTACTGAATCAGATTCACTTTGACAAACATATTGTATTTGGTATTTTGAATTGAATTATAATCTCTGTGGATGCATATATGTATAATCATTTAGTTAGCTTGTTGTGTAAGGATAACATTTAATGATTTTCCTTCTATATCAATTGATAACTCGTAAAAATACGAGTTATCATGGCTCATTTCAGGCTTTATTTGTGTTTTAGTTCGAGAGATTAGGTTTAGTTTGTATCCATTTAGCTTAATTTTCACTCACTTTGCATTTTAGGAGCATTATTTAGTTTTTAGGCATTTTTAGCATTATTTAGGCATTTTAAGTTCATTTACTTAGTTTGTCCATCTTTTGTAGGAAGGACGAGATATATGAAGGCAATGCGGGCGAAGTGGAATGCAGATCAAGACAAGTCAGAGACAGGTGGATGGCGCCTAGGCGCCACCCTATGTGCCTTTGCCAGAACTCCAGAAAAATTCAAAAAACATGTGGCTTCCAGAGAGTTGGCGCAACCCAAGGGCGCCCAGGCGCCACTCCTACATGCAGGCAAAGTTCAGCCATTTTTGAAGCCACAAGTCATATGGTTTCCAGAGAGTTGGTGCCTAGGCGCCAGTACATGAATTCCTAGGGTTTGCAGAGAAGTTCCAAGTTGCCCAAAAGGGAAGAGAGGAGGGAGCCCAGAGACGAATTACCAAGCCAGAGAAAGAGGAAATCGCAATCAAGGCACGGATTGAAGAGAGAATTCAACCCCGTTTGTGGAAACTGTCGGAAAACAGTATTCTCTATTTCTTTCTACTTTTCTTTCGCTGCTTTTATGGATACTTTTTATATGATTGTAATGGATGTTGAAATCATATCTTTGAACTAAACATCCATTAGATGGATAGTTAGAATGATTTGAATTCTAAACTATATTGTTTCTTAGTTCTTAGAATATTTAGGAATGAATACTTAAGTTTATATATGATTGTGTATGATTTACCTTTGCACGTGCGAATTTAATATTTTTTACAAGATTAGCTACCTTGTAAGATGATTTAATTGCTTGATTTATCCTTAGAAGAGGAAGATCTCTGCTAGATCCATGTGCAAGGTATATATTTCCACCTTGGTGTAAGGGGAGTTGTTTAACGGGTAGAAATATACCGTCAAACCTTGCGTAGTCATTAAACAGGTTATGAACTTATCAATTTTACTTTATTTAATGACATGAGAACATAGCAATTAAATAGGGTGCAATTAGCTTTATGTAATGTTGGAAGACATATATAGAGATTAATGAACTTGGGCTAATAAATCCATATATAATCCGATTAAAAAGAACTAAAGCAATATAGTTTAAATTCAAGGATTCCGAGCTATCCATCTGTCATCCCTGATCAGTGATCAGTAAACCCGTTTCTAGTATTCAGTAGTTTCGTAACTCTGCTCAAATTTCTCATTGCAATCGTTAGTTTTAGTTAAATCATAAACTCAGAATTTTCTACTCATCGAAAGCAGTTAAACTAATTAATAATTCTGGTTAACAATTTCTCGTGGGAACGATACTCTACTCGCTCTTTATTACTTTACACGGCACGTATACTTGCATAAATAGCGAGTATTTTAATTGACATATACGTAGCTCGTCAAGTTTTTGGCGCCGTTGTCGGGGACTTGTTTAGCCAATTATTTTTAGTTTTATTTCTTTCTTGTATAATTCTGTAGAATAATTTATTTTCATAATTTCTTTTATCTTAGAATTTCTTTTTTTGCTAGTTCAATTTCATTGGTTTTTTGCAGAATCATCTCATATTGCATGCGCCAAGGTAGAGCCGGAAAGGAGATTGTTATTCCTTTTTATTCGGAACCTGAACGAACGTATTTGAGAATGCGTCGCAAGACCGGGGGGCTAGGAACCGACAGCATACCATGGAGCGCATTGAGAACTAGGACGAGAACGTTCACGCAAATCAGCAGGGAAACCAAAGGATTGAGATTCCAAATCATCCACCTCAAGATGATTTGGACCAACCCATTTGGGATCTAATTGCACTCGGCCAGAATGCAGTTCAAACGAGCATTACACCTCCTCCCATCGACACTAACAACTTCAAGATCAAGCCAGTGATTTTTCAGATGCTCCAGTCTATTGAGCAGTTTGGAAGTTTAGCATCTAAAGACCCACACCGCCATCTGCAGAATTTCCTGCAAATTATGAACACCTTCAAGCAGAACGGAGTCTCCAACGAAGTAATGCGGCTTCGAACATTTTTATTTTCTCTGCGTGATCGAGCTTCAGAGTGGCTAGACTCTTTGCCCCCGAACTCAGTCAACACATTGATCGACTTGGCACAGAAATTCCTAGAGAAATATTTCCCTCATGCCAAGTTAGCCAAGCTGAGGATGGATATAGCCTCGTTCAAGCAACACGGAGAGGAGACCCTATCAGAGGCATGGGATCGCTTCAAAGACCTACTCTGAAAATGCCCGCATCATGGAATTCAACCGTGGGTTCAAATTCAAATTTTTATAATGGTCGCCAGGACTCCACCCGTCACATGATGGATTCTTCATCAAACGATTCTCTATTGAGGAAAAGCTATCGGGAATCGTACACCTTACTTGAAAATATGGTGACCAATACTTATCAACTACCATCTAACAGGAGCCGAAGTGGGGGCCTACTTTAATTGGATGCAGTTTCATCGATAAAGGCCCACATCTACGCTTTATCTCGGCAAATTCAGAACTTGTCCAGGCCAGCCAACGTCAATACGCTAGGGGCGTCTACACCATAGCAGCCGACAATAGCAGACATTTGCATGTGGTGTGGCGAATTTGGCCATCCCAGTAATGAATGTGTCTCCAATCCGGAGTCCATTAGTTACATGGGAAATTTTCAGAGAAATCTAGCAAATCAGTATGAAAACAACTACAACCAAAGATGGAGAAATCATCCTAATTTCTCATTGAATAATCAGACGAGGCCGAATCAGCCGCCTGGATTCTCACAGCAACCCCCGCAGCAATAGCCCCTGAGACTGATGCAATTCAATCCACCTCCACGAAAAGAAAAGAAATCTGATCTGGAAAACATCTTTTTGCAATTCATGTAATCCCAGATCACGACGAACAGGAACTTGGAAGCTCAGATAGGCCAACTGGCCTCATCCCTGAATAACCGACCTCAAGGTTCGTTACCGAGCGACACTGAGCAAAATCCAAAAGGAAAAGGCAAGGAATAAGTCCAAGCAGTTACATTGCGTAGTGGAAAGCAATTACCCAACGTAATTCCACCAAAATCGGTAACTGAACCCACTAATCCTCTAATTCAGCAGTCACAGGAGCCAGAAGAATCAGATACCACACAAAAGCAACCGGACGCTGAAATCGCCACAAATCCAAGGTCGCCTCCTCCATTTCCTCAGTGATTCACAAAGACTAAAAATGAGGGCCAATTCAAAAAAAAAATTTAGAGGTATTGAAGTAGCTGCATATCAATATACCTCTCATTGAAACCTTAGAACAGATGTCCAGCTACACCAAATTCATGAAAGAAGTGTTATCAAAGAAAAAGCGGTTGACGGAATTCGAGACGGTGGCGTTAACATAGGAAACCAGTGCTAGGGTGTAGAGGAAGCTGTCTCCTAAGCTCAAGGACCCAGGGAGTTTCACTATCCCATGCACAATTGGCAATCAATACTTCGGGAGAGCTCTATGCGACTTGGGAGCCCGCATTAATCTCATGCCCAAGTCGATTTTCAGAAAATTAGGCCTCGTGGAAGCCCGACCTACTACTGTCACGCTGCAACTGGAGGATTGATCTATCACGTATTTGAAATGTATTATTGAAAATGTTCTTGTCAAGGTGGACAAGTTCATTTTTTCTATGAATTTTATTATCCTCGATTATGAAGAGGATCGAGATGTGCTAATTATTCTCGGACGGTCTTTCCTTGCAACGGGCAACACAATAATCAACGTACGAGCTGAAGAATTAACCATGCAAGTGCAAAACGAAAAAGTTACGTTCAACCTTTTCAAGTCTATACAGAGCCCAACTGACCTAGAGGATTTGAGGATTGATATGGGCAATTTGACGGTTCAAAAACTTCCCCAGCCTGGTATTGAGAAGAACCCAGAGGAGATTGCAAACAAGGGCTACAAGTTATCTGCCTACACTCAGTTATCTGCCTACACTAAAGACCCACTCGCTGATTACATCGGGCTCGAACGATTGATTGAGCCGGTGGAAAATTTAGGTATGAAAGTTAAAGCCAATAATGGAATAGAAGGGGTTACAATGGATAAAACTAGATAGTTTCTTGTCCAAATGCCCCTATCTCATCTGCCGGAAGGTTAAATATGGCATAACTCAATGCACAAAAGGGCTAAGATTAGATCTGAATCTCCAAGTTGCAGTCTGAATGACCGGGAATTCGAGGTGGTGAAATTGAAAGCGAATTGAACAGCAGGAACGTCGGGCTGAGGACGTTAAACTTAGCGCTGAATGGGAGGTAACTCATTGCTCATTTTCATTTTGATTTGTGTTTTTGTTTCTTTTATTTTTATTTTTATTTTCAAGAAAATAATTTGGAGCAAAATTTCACAAAGATCATGCTTGGAAGCAGACAGGAAAAAAAGTTGCAAAAAAATTGATGAAAGAAATTGGCGCCTAAGCGCCGCAGGGGGCGCCCCGGCACCGTGAAGAACTTGAAGAACACGGGCGCCCTGGTGCCACATGTTGGCGCCCCGGCACCGGGTCGTGGAAAACGCGACCCGGACGACCTATAAAGCTCAGGGTTAAACCCTAACCCTGGCGCCCTGGCGCCAAAAATCTTTATTTTCTCATTGCTAATCATTTCTAGATTTCAAGCCATTTCAACTCAAATCCAATTGCATTTCATCAAGGATTCATCCTCCCATTTCATCCATTCTAACCATTTCATTTTCATCATTTTTCCCCTTTGCTTAGATCCATCTAAAACTCCGGTTTTTCATCACCAAATCCTAAGCCTAACACCTACATTGAGGTTCCCATCATTTTCCCTTCATTTGGGCTCTATTTTGAGCCCCACCATCGTCATCTTCTCCGTCTAGCGCCGAAAACGACTGACAGCAGATCGGGGCCTAGGCGCCGCTACTCCTGTGCCCTGGCGCCAATTCAGAGACAACTCAAACTTCAGATTTTTAGGTGGAAAGCTTTTTCGGTAAAACACTTTTCCATTTTTGGTGCATTTCAATTGCTTTGCAAGTGGTTTGGTAATTATTGGAGTAGAAAAATTGGATTGGACTAGTGGATTTTTGTGGATTGATCTGCAGATTGGAGATTACTTTGTGTGGATTGCTCGGCATTGGTTGTTGCTTGAGTAGCTTGGTGATTGGTTTGTGGAGGCTGACCTATTGATTGCTTGTGGTGCATTTTTGGAGCTTGGCTTGTTGTGTATTGGACTTTGGATTGCCTAGTTGTGTTGGATTTTTGTTTGCAAGGGCCGTTTGGGACTGCTTGCGTGCAACATGGCGTCATCATCCTCAGCCAAAAGGAAGAAAGTGCAGGAACCCATGGACTTCGATGCAAACAGATTTATATCAGCTAAGGCTTTCAAGCGCTACATAGACACGCTCCAGAAAAGGCATTTGATTTTGGAGAGAGGAATCAAAATAGATGACTTCTCCAACGCTCCACTCCTCAACTTGCATGCTCGAGGTTGGCAGCAGTTCGTAGCGCAACCCCTGCCTACTATTACTCTCGTGGTCAAGGAGTTCTATGCCAACGCAATGGACCACGAGGAGGGGCGGGTGAAAGTCAGGGGCAAGATCGTCCCTTTTCATGTGGAGGCGATCAACGCCTACTACGGGTTGACGCCTTTTCCTCACCTAGACGAGTACGAGGCATTTCTGGAGGGCGAAGACCGAGATACAGACTCCATCACAAGGCCGTTTTGCCAGAAGCCACTGGTTTGGAAGTCTATGGGAGGACAACTCACGTCCTTCAAGCGCAGTGCGATGATGTACGACAGCCGGATGATTTTCCACTTCATCTCAGCCTAGATGATGCCGTCAACCCACATCAGTGAGGTGACAATGGACAGGGCCCTCTTGCTATACACCATCTACAGTGGGTTGACGATTGACATCGAAAGGCTCATACATCATCAGATCTGCGCCTATACGACCGCACCCGGGCAGCTATTTCTTTCCATCCCTCATCACCAAGCTCTAAAAGCGGGTCGGCGTCAGATGGGAGCCGACGAAGGAGGTCCTGAACTGTCAGGCCATCATTGATGACCTCTCCTACCACACCCAACCCCGAGTCCACACCGCCACGACACGGCCCAGAGCAGCTCTAGCAGTGGGTCCCTCCTCACAGCAACTATCCACGGCTGAGCGGCTAATCAACCTGGAGAACTTGGTTGCCGCCCAAGCCAGGTACCAGCATCAGCATGATAGGGCGATGGAGGCTTACTTGCGGCTGATAGCGGAGGACCATTAGATCGACGTCTTCACCCTCCCACCTTTCCCGCCAACGCCACTAGAGGTCCGAGCCTGCTTTGGGTAGCCAACCCAGCCCCAGCCCGATGATAGCGAGGACGAGGACACCACCGAGTCCGATTCTTGAGGGAGTCCTAGTCCTTTCATTTTATTTTTATTTTATTTTTGCTTTTTATTATATTTTCGTTATTAGTTCATTATAGGTCATCACGCATTGAGGACAATGCATCTCTCAAGTTTGGGGGGTGCATAATTCTCAACCATAGGTTAGTTTTTCATTTTAACTTTTCATGCTTTATTTTATGTTGCATGTATGTCAATTCCAGCTAATGAAAGTTATCTTTGTTTCAATCCATCTTATTGTGAAAATGTGCAAGGTTGTGATTAATGTTGACTTAAAATTGAATTCATGAAAGAATGGGCAATTCAGATTAAAAACCAAGTATAAATGCAGGTTGAAATTAACATGTGAAAGAATTAAAAGAAATTTCATAATACATGGTTCTAATTCAATCATAGGCATATCTTTTCAGACCGAGATAATGAGAATTGAATTAAATAAATGTTGACCAAGTACTTTAATGAGTTTAGAAATGGTATTATTTCACAGCAATCACTCAAGCATGTTCAGTACCCCTAATAAGGCATTAAAAAAATAAAAAGGGGATGGTTGACCTGAGCTGAGTAACCGAGACTTGGCATCAACAAATGGCAAGGTTCGCGTAAAAACAATGGAAAATCATAGTAATAACGTTTTAAAATCAAAATTCTCCCTAGATACCTTGAAATATGGTGAGGAGAGCCAAAAAAATAGATCTTCAGATATCCTGAAATATGGTGAGGAGAATTTGTACAATAAGTTTGGGTGAAAAAGGAACGAGCAGTTTGTAAAAATTGAATCCAATGACTTGATATCATTTTCTATGACCAGTTTATTCAGCTTAACCCTTAGTTTGCTTGTGTTTATTACTTTTCTGACCAGTTGTCTGATCGAATGGAAGATTAATGTGTTGAATTATGATCAGGCACTATGGAATTTTAGCATCCACATGTAACTTGGTTTGAAAATAAAAATTCATGCCTTGTTTGTATAATGAAGAATTTTTCAAGTTAGATTAATCTGGACTTTGTGAAATGGATAAGTGGATTGATCAAAGCATAACAGGAAGCAAACGGAGTTGGCAAAGTCTGCATTCATTCATTGATTCATTTATTCATTCATTTATTCATTAGGTTTGCATGTGTTGTTCGAGAACTAGCAACATTTAAGTTTGAGGGTGTGATAACTCATATGCCCATTTCAGGCTTTATTTGTGTGTTAGTTCGAGAGATTAGGTTTAGTTTGCATCTATTTAGCTTAATTTTCACTCACTTTGCATTTTAGGAGCATTATTTAGTTTTTAGGCATTTTTAGCATTATTTAGGCATTTTTAGTTCATTTACTTAGTTTGTCTATCTTTTGCAGGAAGGATGGGACATATGAAGGTAATGCGGGCGAAGTAGAATGCAGATCAAGACAAGTAAGAGGCAGGTGGATGGTGCCTAGGCACCAACCATTGGCGCCCAGGCGCCGTCCTACGTGCATTTGCCAGAACTCCAGAAAAATTCAGAAAACATGTGGCTTCCAGAGAGTTGGCGTCTCCTTCTACATGCAGGCAAAGTTTAGACGTTTTTGAAGCCACAAGTCATACGGCTTCTAGAGAGTTGGCGCCTAGGCGCCAGTGCATGAATTCCTAGGGTTTGCAGAGAAATTCCAAGTTGCCCAGCACACAGAGAGTTGGCGCCTAGGTGCCGATACGCATCCGTACACGCTAATTTCAGTGCATAAGCTACGTAAATTGAATTTATAAATAGTTCCCGAGGGTTTGCACGCGAGAGGGAAGAGATGAGGGAGCCCAGAGACGAATTACCAAGTTAGAGAGAGGAAATCGCAATCAAGGCACAGATTGAAGAGAGAATTCAAGCCCGTTGGTGGAAACCACCGGAAAATAGTTTTCTTTATTTCTTTCTACTTTTCTTTCGCTGATTTTATGGATACTTTTTATATGGATGTAATGGATGTTGAAATCGTATCTTTGAATTAAACCTCCATTAGATGGATAGTTAGGATGATTTGAATTCTAAACCATATTGTTTCTTAGTTCTTAGAATATTCAAGAATGAATACTTGAGTTTATATATGATTGTGTATGATTTACCTTTTCATGTGTGAATTTAATATTTTTCACAAGATTAACTACCTTGTAAGATGATTTAATTACTTGATTTATCCTTGGAAGAGGAAGATCTCTGCTAGATCCGTGTGCAAGCATAGGTTTCCACCTTGGTGTAAGGGGAGTTGTTTAACGGATACGAATATACCGTTAAACCCTGTGTAGTCATTAAACAGGTTATGAACTTATCAATTTCACTTTATTTAATGGCATGGGAATATAACAATTAAATAGGGTGTAATTAGCTTTATATAATGTTGGAAGACATATATAGAGATTAATGAACTTGGGCTAGTAAATCCATATACAATCCGATTAAAAAGAACCAAAGCAATATAGTTTAGATTCAAGGATTTCGAGCTATCCATCTATCATCCCTGATCAGTAAACCCATTTCTAGTATTTAATGTTGGAAATATATGAAAAATAAGCCAAGTCTATGTTTTGATGATTAAAAAATTAATTTGAGTAAGTTTTGGTTACTAACATGTTTGTGGAAAAGACTTAAGGTTATAAATTTAAAGAATATGAAGCATGACAAGTCAAGTCGATTTTCAAGTCGACTCAGGCTTCGACTTAGGCCAAGTCGATCCCCAAGTCGACTCAAGAAGTGACTTCAAGGCGTCATTTCCTTCTAGAGTTGAAATCGAGAAGGAGAGGTGCCGAAGTCGCATCCCAAGTCGACTCCGCTTGCGACTTGGGTGAAGTCGCAGACCAAGTCAACTCCAGTAGCGACTTGGAGGCGTCATTTCTGTCTAGAGTTGAATCGAGAACAAGGGCTGCCGAAGTCGCATCCCAAGTCGACTCCGCATGCGACTTGGGTGAAGTCGCAGATCAAGTCGACTCCGACTTCGACTTCAATACGAAAACATGCAGATCAAGATAACTCAATGATAGATTCAAGAGATTCAAAAGAAAACGAAGATCAAATGAGGATCAAGTGAAGACCAAAGCAAAGCTGCATATTTCTCATGGAGAATCGAGATCATGCATTTGAACCTCTCTTATGCATTCCAATTCTCAAAGACACAAGACTCAAGACATGGAGTAAAATGTGCTTTAAGATAGAAGAATTAAAGAATCATAAAGAATCTTAAAGGAAGAACAACCAAACATGAAGAAACTCAAGCAAGCAAAGCATTTCAAGGATTTCAAGTTCATCAAACAAGCTGTCGAGGTGAAGTCGCACCCGAAGTCGACTCCACCTGCGACTTGGGTCAAGTCCACGACCAAGTCGACCCAGACTGGAACTTGAAGAAATTGCGAATAGGCAAAGTCGCACCTGAAGTCAACTCCATCTGCGACTTGGGCGAAGTCGCACTCGAAGTCGACTCCACCTGCGACTTGGGTCGCAACGGTCGAAAATTTTTTGAACGTTGGCGCATTAAATGCGCGCCACCTACCTTCAAACGTTCGGATTCCCTCCACAATTATAAAAGTCAATCAATATGAACGAAGAGGGTAGCTGAGAATCATTGAATGTGCATAACTCCTATCTTCAAAAGCATTAAGTGATCAAGCCAACATTTTAGAAGAAGAACTTTGCTTCCAAGCTGTCAAGAGCTACTTGCTGAATCTCTAAGTCTACACTACGAGTTCTTCTCTGCGCCAAATCTGCGTCTACACAACAGTAACATATAGAAACTTTCTTTTATTCTTATTGTTGTATTAAACTTGTTTTAGCTTGGGTAGCTAAGAACAAGTGTAAGCAAAGTAGTGTGTGATTGGAGTGGAACTCGTCACCTACTTGTGCTGTGTATTGTTGATGCCCCCTAGAGCTAGAATCTAGAAGAGAGCGGAAGCTCTGGTTGTATATGCCCCCTAGAGCTAGAATCTAGAAGAGAGTGGAGACTCTAGTTGTATTCGCGGAATACATAGTGGAACCCAAGTCACAAGAGGTGTGAGCTTGGAAGAGTGGAGTAGGGAGGTTGCCCGAACCACTATAAAAATCTTGCTTGTTGATTTTTATTTCTGCTCTCTACACTATATTGCTTTCCACTTTGTTTCTTCATAAAGGGGACTAGATTAATCCGGGGAAAAGTTTCTGTTTTAAGTTGAAAATTTTAAATGCCCAATTCACCTCTCCCCTCTTGGGTAATTGTCATTAACTCAGGACCAACATTCAATAGTTTCGTAACTCTGCTCAAATTTCTTGTTGCAATCGTTAGTTGTAGTTAAATTATAAACTCAAAATTTTCTACTCATCGAAAGTAGTTAAACTAATTAATAATTCTGGTTAACAATTCCTCGTGGGAACGATACTTTACTCACTCTTTATTACTTGACACGGTACGTATACTTGCGTAAATAGCGAGCATTTTAATTGACATATACGCAACTCATCATGAATGTCCTTATTATATGAAGATACAAGTGTATAAATATAGGATTGAATGTTTCATTTTGAAATGAAATTGAAATGTTTATAAATATCAGGTCATGTATTCCATCCCACCCCTTATATATTATGAGGAGATGCTATCAAATTTTTCTTAGATTGTATAGTATCCATTGACTAGTTATTGAGTATATCTAAAAATGGGGCGTTACACTTTTGTAGCGTCCTGACCCACGGGCGTGCAATGACATGGAACCTTACTCCACGGATTTTTTAAGTGGTGAAGCTTGTTGAATGAAACTACAAATTTTTATACTTATATGAGCAGAAGCTTTTCTAAGGTGACTAAAAAATTAGACTAATTTTTTTCTTTTCTTTTCTTATAGAACCTATTTTGGTTTCATTTTTATAACTAAAATCCAGCAACATGACGTCTATATTTAGTACATTTTGGCAATACAAAACCTGTTATTCATTACAAAATCTAACATTCTTTACAAAATCCATTCACATCTATTTAAATTCATCTCATCTCTCACTTATACGATCATACCTTACATGGAAAACTAGCTTCTACATTATATAACATCAAAATAATAAATTTAAACTTGATATATATTCACAATGTCAATAATTACATCCTAAGGCTCTAAATATTTCAAAAGCATTACAAATTATATCTTCAAGGCTATATTAGTAGTAAAGACTATTTTATCAAGTTTCCATCATTTGCATTCACTAGTTATTTGAAAACGGTGAGATAGAATACTCAAAAGTAAGCATTTAGAAATACATGTAAATTTCCATAATATGTTGCATTAATTTAAAATATAAAATTCTTAAATTCCTTTTATGCATATATCATAATAAAATGAGTGTATACATGCATCATAACTTATTTCTCATTCGATGGATGATTCTTACTACCTGTAATAACATTTTTGATCTTACATGCTTAACAATGCAATGCGTGAATCATATACATTCTGCTTAACTCCAAAGGGTACTTGAAATGCCTATGACACCGCCCTTAAGACCCGAGATAAAGGGACTAGGCTATGTTTTTTCAGAAACATCACCTCCTGTCTCACCCCGTAGGGTACTTAATGCATACAAGCATACTATGAATCATGATCATTGCCAGGAAATATACATGTCATCATAAAATAAGCTAAAAATTTTCATTTCAAAATGCACAATTTAAACACATAAAATAAAAATAAAATAATCATTCATTGACAAATATCCTTTCATAAAATGAAAAGATAATAACGGATTTTCTTACCATAGAATCCTTTTGAAATAAAATTTTGAAGGTTTTGCTTACATTTTTTCCTTTAGTTTCCCTCCATCTTTCTTTACCCCTTCCTGCGGCCGGCAACGGGATGAACGGCGCCAGCGGCGACTTCTGTTGACAACAGTGTGGTGAACAAATGGAATCGTCCTCTCCCTCCTCCTTCCTTCACTTTTTTTCACTTCTTACCTCTGGTTGTAGGCAACGATATCGGAAATGTGGATGACCGGTGTGATAGCATGGACCAACTTCTGCTTTCCCTCCTCCCTCTTTTTCCCTTCTCGGTCTTCTTCTTCCTTTGTTCTTTCTTCTTCTTTCTTCCTTCTCTTTTTTTTTCCTTCTCTCCTCCCTATTTTTTTTTCCTTCACGAACAGAGGTTTAGCCCCCCTCATGTTGGGCACCACTTTACGGGGTAGCCCGCACGTGCATTGCCACACATGTGATCTGCTATAATGCATATTAATGTTTTCAAAAACTGATTAAGGTACCAGTTTAGTTAAAACTAGATTGAATAAATATATTAGTAACTTATAATTTTATATAAGATGAGTTAATTTATAATTTTATGTAATTTGCATGGTAGATTGATAAATTAAGATTGATAAATTAAAAAGCAATTTATTCTTAAATCAAAACGTATCTTTCTCAAGTATGTGCTATAAAAGCAACAAATAATATAAAAGCAAAGTTATACACAAAAATAATGTGACATGCAAATTATATGCTATATTATAAAAAAAATATAAAAAGCAACAAATTTATCCCAAAATTATTTATTTGAAAATGTTTCTTGCCCTATTTACATGTGTAAAAATTGCAGGTTCCACATTTCCGTAATATTACTCCATAACCGTTTACACTTAAATAATTTAGTCATTTTCAATAAATTAATTCTGATGAATTAATTGTAATTAATTTAGTTAAATTAATTTCATTAGCCCCAAAAATATACCTATATATTTATAGCATAAAATAATGTATATTGCAACATCGCAGGCTCTATATATCATTAATTAATTTCAATGAAGGATAGATTGAAATTAATTAATGATATAAAATTAAATTATCCTTCAAAAAAATTAATTTCAATGAATTAATTATCAATTCAATTAATAATTAATTACTTTTCAAATACAATTTTTGACATATTAAAATCTTAATTTCACTATTGAAAAATACTTTGACGCTTATAAGTATTTTCCATTTATGAAAATTCATATTTTTATTTTATTTTATTATTTATAATAATCAACTTAAGCAAAATGTAATTGTATATTTTATTATTCTTAAGTATATTTTTATGTCATTATTTATAATAATCGGCTCAACCAATCTAATTAGTAGAATAATCCGCATGGGAACATTTATATATGTAGTCAACTGGCATGGGACTCATATATAATTTTTTTTAAAGAAAAAATTTTACTATTATAATAAGCCATAGCTAGATAAATCTATATGCATTTCTTAAAATTTCTTAGCTAGTCTATATGCATATTTTTTGTTTTTAAAAATAAAAAATTCATTTCTCGTGCGTTGGCATAAGAAACCTAATCTAAGTTTTATTTTGAAAAACTAAAAAATGGATATCGACTAGGAAAAAATTTGAAAAAATTATATACACTTATATAAGTGGAGCTCATAATAATATAACGAAAATTTCAAAAGAATTTATATATGGGTTCCATGCAAGTGTTTAATCGCATGGGATTATTTTTCATATGATCATCACTAAATTAAAACATTATGGCTGAGTGATTCATTTGCAATAGTATCTTTCGTTGCTAATTAGGGTCAGTACGTTATAGCATCAATTTTAGCAACGAAAATATAACTTCGATAAAGATATGAAGTGCATATTGCATAACAACAATGAATTTTAAAATCGTTGCAATTGTTGGCACATTTGCAACGAAATTTATCTCCGTTACAAGATTTTGGTTGCTGATGCTCTGTTTTGATGTAGTGCTATACTCACAGGCACTATAAGAATGAGTACTTCCACTAGTCTTCTCTTTAACTTGTGAAAGACCTCTTCACCTTTTTCAATCCAATCAAACTTCACTTATTTCTTAGTTAGCTTAGTGAGTGGAACTATTGTTCGCAATCTCACTGCAAGTGCCAAGGTCGTAGATTGTAGTATATAAATTATTGATTCACATGGAATTCAAGACTATAAAGTTTATTTGTTTAAACTCTTTCTTATTGAATATAAAGAGAATAAAGTGAACAAAATGGAATAGAAAGTAGAAAAGTATGAAGAGAAAATAAAATTAAAAACTAGAATGGGTATTAAAAACAAGGATCCGAATACCTAGGGTCTAGGGTTTCACAGGCATTTTTTGCAACGAGTAATGCTATAATTATTTAATCCAAATATTATTTGTCAAAGGAGAACAAACCCTAATTTATCCTTGCACATTCTCTTGAAACCTACAATGTGTACCCTAATTCTCTTAACTACCTATTCTCATGAGATTAAGTTATTAAAATCTATTAAGTTTTATGGCTTGTTCATGGAATTTCTCGAGGTCATCATATCTATTCTCATGGTCTAGATTTTTAGGTTTAATATCTTGATTATCATATATTAGATTTTCACTTCTCAGTTCTATCACATAATATATAGAATCATACAAAGTATGAGCTCATGTACAAAGCAAGCATTAAAATCACAAAAATATTACATTAACAACAATATTCATCATAAATAATTAAAACCACACTACACACTACATTATATGTATGTTACATGCTAAACCCTAGATTTAAGGTTTAGCCGAGCATATTTAAGTCCAAGATAAAATTAAAATTCAAACTCATCTAAACATTACAATGAAAATTTAAAAAAAAAAGAGAAAGAAAAGCTTATTGTTTAGAAGCCTAATGATATGTCGACCGCTTCACGCAACTCGCTGCTCCGCCTCTTGCCTTGTGCTCTCCACCTTCTCTGCACCCCTTGCTCTCGCTCTCTCAATTTCTTCTATCAATCCCCCAACTATGTCTCTAATTTTCTATTTTTAAGGCATGTCCTTAAGCTACCAATTTAAAGGCTCAAAGAAAGAACTATGGCCGTCCATGTTGCGCATTTAGTTTGTTTTGAATTTGAATACGTTGAGGCGGCCCTATATTGAACGCATTCAAATTGCACTAATTGCAGTTTACTACAAGCTTCCATATTGCGGGGCTGATTTGGACAACTAAGAAGTCTTGGGTGATGGATTAATATGGATAGCAGGTCACATGACGTGATGGGGGGACTCTCAATCTAAAATTTCAAGTTGCAAAAAAATAAACGGCTAGATGGAATGGCTTACTAGTGCTAGATGGCTTGATAATATGGATGATTGAAATTGCATGAATTAAATGACAACTAGATATGTTCTGAAAAATGCACAGTTGGGATTTAATCTACAATGCGGCTCATCAATTAATATAGTTCACGGATGCTGAACAATACACACACTGATTTGATAAATGTCCCTTGCCTCCGCACGAATCGCAGCAACTTGAATAAAAATTTTTCATGCCCTGCAAATTGAGCTGAAGGTGCCCATGTATTATTAAACTCATAGGTACTTGAGGTGCTCGGTGTTGAAAATTTTGTATTTAGCTAATGGTAAGCATTTGCAGCCATCAAAAATTTCATAAAGAAGACCCCTGAAACAAAATTTCATCAAAAGCAAAGATAGAAAAACAAAAACTATATATAATATATACAAATTCATAAAAGACATATGAAATTATTAGGTACTAAGTTTAAATAGCAATCCCTGGCAACAACACTAAAACTTGACGAGCTATGTATATTCTAATTAAAATGCTTGTTTTAACACAAGTATACATGCCAATTAAATAATAAAGAGCAAGAAAAGTATCATTCCCACGAGAATTGTGTTAAATAGATTAGCACCTTAAAATTCAAGTGTCTATGTGAATTGGTAACTTATATGAAATTTGTGTTTAAAGAATTGAAATTAAGCTTAACTAATGTAAACATAATTTAACCTAAATAGAGTGAATACTGTTGAGATTGCCTTGAGATTATTATGATAGGTGAGAGTATAAATTCTTTGATTCATAGATATGTTAAAGTCGGTTCCATTTTAAGTTAGTTATGCAGAGATTACTAATCTAGGTTCATTTATATTTATATATGTTTTCTAAAATATACAAACCTAGCATTGTTTTAGTTAATTGCTATGTTCTCATGCAACCAAGTAAACAAGGCTGATAACCACTTAACGTAATCATTTTCATATATGCTTCCAATATGTACAAACGTGATCTTATTTTAATTAATTGTTATGTTCTCATGCAACCAAATAAAATAAGCTTAATAACCAATTAACTTAATCATGATTACACATGGTTAATAGATATATTTTTATCCATATTAACATCCAACTCAACACGGCAACTAGAAACTTATGCCTTATATATGAACTCATCTAAATTCTACTTTTTAAAGCGTAAATCTAGATATTTAATCAATCTACAAGATGAACACATTTGCAAATGCATTAAGCATGATATATAAAGGTAATCTCAAGCAACCAAGGTTCCAACGCAACTATTTTCTCATTCAAATACAAGAAAACCAAAATAATATAGTTTATGATGTTAAATCCTCATATCTCCCACCATAAGGAGAATTAGCCATAAAACATGATTTTAAATCCTAGTGAAATAACATTTACAATCATGCAAAGTGAGAAGGATAATGGAAATGAAAGAAGAAACAAAAAGTGAAGACGAATCTCTATAAGTTTTGCAGTGACAGCTTGTTCTCCACTTGTTCTTCCCTACTTCTTTGGAGACTTGGTTTTCTCCTCCACCCACAACGATCATGAGCTCCAACACTCCTCTTCTTAAAATCCTAAAAGAGGTATTTATAGCCCCTTGCATTTGGAGCTCAAATGTTGAATTTTTCACATAAGCACCTTCGTAGCCGTAGCCATAGTACACCTGGACAGGTGAACAACAAATCTTTTCTTAAGGTGGTGGACTGGTGGTCACGGTCATGGGCATGCTGGAGCCAGATTTTCCTTTTGACAGCTTCAAATATTTTCTTTCTCTTTCCATCCTTTTTTTTCTTAATTTGCACATCAGTTATCAACATTTCTATAATGAAAAAATACAAAATTAAGTAAATGCAATCAGATGTAATCTAGTAAATCAAAATGATCTAAAATGAAATAATTAAATCTGAATTTAACTACAAATACGTGAAAACTACATATGATGTAAGGAACATACAAATGATAAAAATTAATGTAAAATTTATGCAAATTTATATATTTCTCTCAAACTTGCATTCGAAATGAACACAAAATGAGTCTTGAGTGGTTTATTTAACTTAAGACATACAATTATATGTAAATTATGAACGTACTTAGATATTTAAATTTATTTAAATCTGCATTAGAATGTTATAATATTTTATAAAATAATTCATTTATACGAGGTTAATTTGCAAATATACTCACTTAGTTTGATTATAATAGCAAATATGCCTACAAAATTTTAAAATTTATAAATAACCCCTATTGACCATAATTGTAAATGTATCTACATAGTTATTACATTGTTACAATGTGGGTATATTTGTAAAGATATTTAAACTATATGAGTACATTTGTAAAAGCTAAATATACTCATTTAATTTTTTGAAATTGAAATATACCAACGTAGTTTGCATATATTTGCAAATATATCGAGATCATGATGATACAATAATCCAATAGCGTCGTAATACTGTGATTGTATTTGCAAAAATATGCAAACTATGTGGGTATATTTATAAAAACTAAATATACTCAATTTTTGAAAATACAAATATGTAGTTTGCATATATTTACAAATATATTCATACCATGATGGTATAGTAACGGTGTCATAACAAAGCGGATATATTTATAATTATGGTCAAATTATGTCGGATTATTTATAATTTCTGAAACTATGTGGGTATATTTGCAATTATAATCAAATTAAGTGGATGTATTTGCAAATCACCTTTTATATATTAATCATTTTTAAAAAAATTATATATTCAATTAGAAATTTAAAACTAATATATAAATTAAACAATTATATTGCATTAAGTTTACACTTTTATTAGATACGACTTATACACATATTTGAATTTCTAATTAAATAAACAATTTTAAATGAAGGGTGTGTTTTGGTAACCTAAAAAATGTGCAAATGTTATTGTAGTAAAAAGTTTGAAAAATATGATTTAGTGATGTGATAAGATGTAGTAATAATTAGCAATAAAGAGTAATTGTTTATTAGAATGTGTAAAAATAATTATAAAATTAGATAATTATATAATTGTATAGAATGATTTATACTAATAATTCAAAAACAAAATAATTGAAAAGCACAAAGAAAATTTCTTAAGATTTACTAGAGTGAATTTCGATATCATGGCCCCAAAATGAGGCTATCACATTACATATTATCAATATCATTGGTTTATTTTCCAATCCTTCTAGTTTTGAATTTTAAATTCATAAATGAATAGCAAATGGTTTAGATATATGTTTGTTTAACACCAAAACTTTCTACTTTCTACAAACATCCCATTTTTAATTATTTTTCACATCTTCCTATACATGTACCCTACCTTTCAATTATTTTTACACAATTACCTATACAAATAACTTATATATATTAAATTTATTCTTTTACTTATCATCATTACCCCTATCATATTACATTATTTACTCCTAATTCAAAAACTTTTACACTAAAAACAGTTGCGAATGACTTTTTCATTAATAAAAAAGGATGCAAATGACTTTTTCAAGTGTATTTGAAAAGTAATAAAACTTTTTGATAAAAAATTTTTGGTATAAAATTTTTTAAAATGATAAAAATAATGTGATACGATTAGGGGTGCAACTCGAGTCGATTCGGGTAGTAATTTACCCTACCCAAACCTCATTTTTCAAAATTTACCCTACTCTATCCGCTTATGGGGTCGATTTTTACTATACTCTATCTTATCAATTACCCTAAGGTCGGTTCCAATTCTGGTTCCAAATTGATTCTTATAATAACCAATGATGACATGCGAAAATTTTTTTTGTGTTGTTTTAAATAATATAAAATAATACTCATTTACATTTTAGACTTTTCAATTTATAATTAATTTTATTTTTTACACCTATTTTCACATTTCTATAGTCTCGTTATCCATATTAATAATTACATTAACATATTATCCACATTCATGTTATGATTATCCGTTATTACAAATACAAATCCTGTAAAATTTATAAAAAATAAATTAATTAATTAAACCAACAATAATTTATTGGTGAATGAGGGATAAAAACTATTATGTATTTATTTATATACATATATTTGTAGTTATTTACATATTATGATACCAATGCGGGTACCCATTTGGGTCGGTTTTGGTTCCCGGTATTTAACCTATGTACCCTACCTTTACCCTATTTAGTATGAAACCCCAACCTAAGGAGGATTTAATGTGTACATTGAACATATACATGTGACTTATATGTGAATTAAATGAAAATTTTGGATGATTTTAGAATTTTATGATATTTTGAATTAGCGTTTCCATTGGAAATGGTGATTAAAAATTTAATCGCCAGAGCCCAAAATGAGTCGGTATGACCCGAGGGGCTTTATGAGAATTTAATGATGACAATGTGTCATGAATAATCATGTTAATAATCATGATCTAATTTATATAATTAAAGTGTAATTATGGAATTAAGATGAAAAATGATGAAAAATTCATAACTTGACGCCTATAAGGCATCTCGATGAAATTTGAAAGATAAGCTTACAACGGTGGACCTAATCTTATGAATGGATTGGATTAAGGGAATCATGATGTGATTAGTATGATAATTAATTATTTTTATTCCCAAACCCAAAAGATTAATTCAAATGGTCATAACTTGACATAGAAATGTTGATTTGAGATAAAATTTGAAACGATAGAATAAAATTATGAAATCTATGAGATAAATGGAATGGATTAAGCTAATTATCATGGAAAGTTAGTTTCTTGGAGAGCAAGTAACAAGTTGCTTAAGAGCTAAGCAAAGAAGGGCAATTGTTGACAAGTGGACGGGTGTGATTAAAACAGATTTTTAGATTTTTGAAAAATGGTAAAAAGTGAATTTACTTGGCTGTGAGTTCACCAAAAATAAGAGGATAAGAGGGCATTCAATGGCTGTGGAAAATGCAGCAACAAGTGAGACCCATAACTGGAAATTTCAGCTCTATGATTGGGATGCTCAGTCATGTGAAGAGAGGCTTGGAAAATATTTTCTAAGTGCTGAAACTTGAACCCCAAGGCAGCAGCTCACGTTCCAGCTCTAGGCTACCAAGAAGGAAGAAAAGAGAAGAAAAAAAGAAGGAGAAAAAGAGAGATTACCAATTAATCAAGTAAATATATGATTATTTTGATTTTATGCCTCAAATCTGGAAGTTATATGATGTTGTAAACTAAAACATAAACGGAACAGTAAATGAATGAATTTTAGCATGAAAATTTTGAAAAAAATCATTATTTTATAATTAAGAAATGACCCAATTTTTATCTTAAAAGGATAATTATTTTACAAATTAAAAATCCGAGAAGATTAACCTAAACAGGGTAAAATGGGTGACAGGATCATCTGTAGAAAAGTATTTTTAATAATTTTTACACAAGGAATTTTGGGCTAAATATTTTACATGATATATAAGAAATATTTAGGATCACACAAAAAAAATTAAAAATTAGATTTTTATGGGTATAAATATACCCCATAATTAACGTCATTCAGGCTGTCTGAAAATGAATTTTGCTGTCCGGCAAGGTAAAAATACAAAAATAAATAAAAATTATTAATTTTTTGTGCTGGAAATATTTATTTTAGTTAAATAATGTAGTTATTAAGGTATGGTATAAATTTCAGATCAAAACTACTTGATTTTATATTAATTCAAGATTTTGATATTTCAGTACGCCTGATTTCAGCATATGTGGATAGTTGGAGAAAAAAATCAAAAAGAAATATGAAAACTATGTATAAATGATCCAAATTGATATATATGTTAATAAACTAAATTTTAATTAAGAAAATTGAGATTATTTGCAAAAAAATAAGATTTATAAATCTGCTTAGGGTTATGTGTCAAAAGACACGTTAAACGGGTGAAAAATGGGTTCCAAAGTTGCTGTTTTAGAAACCTATGATTAGTGGATTTAAATTTCATAAAAATACCCTAAGTACAAAGGTAATTAAGGATAATTATCATGCTGAAATGTGGATTAAATTTCTGACTTGGAAAATTTTATGAAATGTCTCATATATGTGTTGTTAAATGGCTATATGTGAAAGAATAGACATGCATGAGTGGTAAATGACCTATGTAATTTAATTTTGTGCAAAAATGCATGAAAATATGATAAATTTTGTGAATATATTGCTGTTTAGAATTGCATGATGTTAATCTCAAATTTTGGGATTAATTAATGAGGCATAAGGCAACGACGTGTGCTTGAAAATGAGCACCGATATGTGAATTTTGGAAAATGAGTGAAAAATGGCTTAAGGAAGGTAATGAGCCATTAAATAATGATTATTGGATGATTATTATGTGATTGAATGATTACCCTACTTAAGGGATTAAATGTAATGTGTAAAAGTTCATGTAATAAGTATGTGCTATATGGGTATAATGACTTGAGAAGTCGAAGGAATTATGCATGTTAATGAAAATGGGTTGAAAAACTAAGTTGAATGCAAGCAAAGAAAATATATGAATGTTATATCATTCTTATATGTATAGGCAAAGGCAAAGGGATAAGTGAAACGGAAAGCTAAGCAAGCAGCTTTCTAAATGAGTTTTGTTTTAAATGCTTTCCAAGTTGTTTAAGGATGGTCATTCCTTGTCTATATGCGTGTTGAAATGTTATTTCTATTGAAATAAATAATTGCTTATTGTTTCGCAATTATTCATGAAAAGTGATGAAGTATGGATTTGAAACGATGTTTAAAGAGGGATGGTGAAAAGAATTTTCTACATGAGAATGACAAGTTTTATGTGTAAGAGGGTATATAATGCCGGGGTGACTAAAAGTCATGCATGAATTAGAAATCAAGTAGGCTAGTCGAGGTAGTAAGTGGACAAGGAGTCCCCTTGAAGTTGCCAAGTCGGAAGGTCTGACGCCAATGATGGAAAGGATCATGTCATGAAAGAGGGTTCCCCGTGCTAGCCTACCGTCACATGAAGGATAATGTCATCAATGGAAATGATGAATTTGCAAATCCTATATTTACGAAATGTTTACGAATGGTTTACGTGAATAATTTTTCATGAATGATTTTTATGAAATGTTTATGAAAAATTTTCTGCTCCGCAGGTAGTTAATCACTTGCTAAGTGTCTCTACTGAATGGAGGAAAATGTTTTTAAAGAATATTGCTTTCAAAATGAATTGCATGAAAATCCTAAGCTTGCTTATTGTGTTTCGACTCACGTTTTCGTTTTCCAAACTCATAGACAGGTGAAAGGAAGGAGACAAGGAGCACTAATGGAGATTCAATGATGAATGGATTTCTACGAGTTTCCTGTGTATGAACCTAAGGGTTGAATGGTTATATGAATGATGACATTCACTAGTTATTTAATGTTGTATATGAATTATGTTATGTTTTATGCTTAAGGATTGACAAAAAAATTTTATAGGTAAATGCTAAGGCATGAAATATCATGATATGGTTAAGTATGAAGATTATGAGATGACATGTGTAACTCTCAAATGATATAATGGCCTAAAATGACATTTGATGGAAATAGAATGTATAAATGATATAAAATCTTAAGGAGTTAGGATTAAGTGGATAAATATCCAATAAGAACCCGCCGCGTGATCAGGGCAACAATCCTGATTCACATTTACCAATCGATAGATCCTGAGGTAAGGATGTGACGCTCGGGCTGGGGCGCCACATTTACGGAGTTCAGTAATGATTTCTACTGTACCTATACCCATGAATAAAATTTTCTATCATACCCTACCCAATTTAAGGTCAGGTCGGTGGGTACCCTACCCAAGTAGCACCCTTATATACGATAGAGATAATGATTATGAGGAAGAAGGATAAAGTTAAAATAAATATATTAGTTATATGCGTATTTGTGTAAAAATGATTAAGAAATATGATAGTTGTATAGAAAGATATGAAGAAATAATTAACAAATAGAGCAGTTGTAATGAAAATTAAAACTTTTCAATTTAAGGAGGTGTTTATTTACCCCGAAAAGTTTTCAACCTAAAACTTTTCAATCTAAGGATACAATCAAGAATATGGGATGGCGAGAAATTGTGGATGAGGTGAGAGTGAGAAAGAGAATATTTTGAAAATTATGTAATTGATATAACATAATATGAGAAAAGTTGAAATAAATATAGTAGTTTAAAGGAAAAATGATTGGAATATAAGAGTAAAGTTGGAAAAATAGGATGGTTTAATTGTAAAATCAATTGTTGAAAAATGTGTTTACTATACCATACCATCTCATCCCACACATTGAGGACATTCGGGAAAGTGAAAGTTGTGAAAAATGTGGAATGAGGTAGGAGTAGAAAATAGAATATTTTAAAAATCGTGTGATTGATATTAAATAATTGGGATAAAGTTGAAATAAATAGATTTGTTGAAAAGTAGTTAAAAGGAAAAATGATTGAAATGTATGGATAAAAGTAGAAAAATATAATGATTGGTTGAGGGATGATGGACCTAAAAAATCATGCTACCATGATTTCCCATCCTACGTTTCCCATGCACATTACCAAACATGCCCTTGATGAATGCCAAATGGGCCCTAAAACTTTTCATTCTTTATAATTATCATATTTTTTAATTATTTCTTCACATTTTCCTATACACTTATCGTACTTGTCAACCATTTTCTACATAATTACTCATACATCTAATCGATCTATTTTAACTTTATTCTTTTTACTCCTCATCATGACCTTTATTGTGTCATATTATTTTTTCCATTTCAAAAGTTTTATATCAAACTTTTATCGCTTCCCAAACCACACAAAAGGCATATGTGGCAAAGCTTAAAATATTTCAATATAAAACTTTTGATTTTGTACAAGTATTCTCTTTTTCAATTATTTTTTCACGTTTTTCTATATAACTATTCTATTTTTCAATTATTTCTATGTAATTATCTATACAACTGCTTATTTATTTTAATTTTATTTTTTTACTCTTCATTATTATCTATACTATATCACACTATTTTCTATTAATTTAAAAACTTTTACATTAAAATTTTTCATAAAAGTTTTATTACTCCGATAACATTACGAAAGTTTTTTTTAACACGCCCTTCGTTGATAAAACCGGGGTTCCATCGGCCGTGATATGGATATGATTCTTCTGCCGTACACATGCGTATCACCATTTTCTGTCCATCGCGCAACATATCCAGAGCCTACCGCTAATATTTTCTTCACAACTGCGGTGAAAAGCTCCACATAGAAACCATCCACATCTAGACGTCTTTAGACGTAGAGATTACATGCACTGATTATGGGCTAGATTATTGACGGAATCGATTTTCGATTTTTGAAGCGGTCCATCTCGAAAAACGCCCCAGACTGTAAGGCGCAATGTACCGAACGGTTGTGTGAGGAGCAAGAAACTGCCAAGACGGCCGGAAATGCGTTTGGCGCACAAGAAACTCGAGGCGGCCCGATATTTCGTTCCCTTGACATTCTGACATATTATTAGTTCGCAGCATCTCATGATATTTTACACTTTAATTTATCACGCACTGATGAAAAACACGTCTACCCGGTATCCCAATCATCTGGATCGCCACTTTCTTTGATCATCGGTTTTTTTATTGCATTTTGGTCCCTTTACTATTGTGTATTGGCTTTTATATTCCCGAGTTTTACATATTTGATTTTTAAACCATATAAATTTTGCTCATTTATGGTTTAAACCCTATAACTAATGCAAGCCACCAAACAATCAAAAAATGAGTTTGAAGTACAAAAAAATTTAATGACAATATTGCCTCTAAAGGGAGTTGACTAATGAAAAAGCTAACTCAACTTAGCTCTAACAAATATCGCAATATCTGAAAGTTTAAGTTCCCCGACACGACTCAACTAGTGTATAGCAAAAATGGAACTATTTGCAACTAATTTTATAAGTCAACTCAATATCATAAGGTCATTTTAGACTTTTTATTTATATAGCAGTTAATTGGGTGTTTTGATGGTGTAGAATTCTAGGATTTAAAACGTGAATGAGGTGAAATTACAGGATTTGAAAAATAAATACCCAAAACTCATGAGTTAAAAAGCTGGCACACAATTAGAAAAACCAAAAATGTGAAAAATCCTCATTTTTTTGAATGATAGACACCCTACCAATAGAAGCAACTATGTCAACATATGGTATCTAAATTACTCGGTGATCGACATGAGTATCCACATGTGTAAGAAGTTTCATGGTTGCAAGGTAGACTGAGGCATGAAAAAAGGCAATACCACGGGAGAGTGAAGATGGACAAAATTCGAATTATTTATGGAACAAAACAACCTAGATAGCATGAATGAACAATCCAGTAATTCTATGAACTTATAGCACGCATGAACCATCCAATGGGTGGCATAGATCATCCAAAAGGTAAAACTAATCCGATAGATCTACGACTTTATAGATTAGGCCACTAATCCAATAGTTCTACAACTTATTAGCACGCATGACCAATCAAAAGAGGGGCATGGATTATCTAGAAATAAAAATACAGCAATAGAGGTCATCTTCGAAATTGACTTATTAGGTCAATGAAGCAAGGGCAAAAAAGTGAAAACCCTGGTTTTGGGAAATCATTTCAGGCAATTTATGACGTAAGATAAAGAATTGCACAGCAGCCCAACCAATAAGCAATCCGCAAGGGAGTCGCGGCGCGGAGAAGTGTGGGAGTACAAATTCCCACGCTCATTCCTTTTTCAATTAATAACCATATTTTACTTCTTTATGTATACATTTCAAGTATTTTTCTTTCTTATTACATTCCAACTATCCTATTTATTCTATCTTTATCTTTTTTATTTCATATCGCACAATTTGATTTTCCATTTTCCATCACATCCCACAATTCTCATAACTTTCAAATTATCAAACAGCAAAATTTCCACCCAACAGTCTATTCCTGGGAACGGGATGGGGGATGGAATTGGCAGTGGGATTAGATAAAAGAAGTGTCCTTGTTCATTTAAAAATTATATAAAAATTAGAAAAGTAAATTATTATTTTTCAAAAATAATTTTTTTAAAAAAATAAAAAAATTATATCCATATTTATCTCATCTCCATCAAACATTCCGACGAGAGAGAGGCCTGAAGGGGTAGGGCTAAAAGGCAGTGTTTTGCTAAAAAGCATGTCCCTAGTGGCAACGCAATGGATTTATTCAAAGTTACTACCGATGGGAGCATGATTCATGATTAGTCCTTTCTATGGGAACTAATTCAATGCAGCGGGTGTATTGAAATTTCAATGTACCTAAGTGTTAAACATTATTTTTTTATATTTTTTTGAAAGTTTTTCATAAGATTGTTAATATAGTCGTATTTAACTTATGTATTAAGTTTTACAATTTTTGGCGATATATAAATATGTGTTTTTGTTTTTTTGAAAACATAGGTATTTTAGTTGGCTAAAGTACCCTTGTTTTTAAAAAATAAAAAATACATATATATACATATCTAAAAATGATAAATTTTGACTTATAGGTTAAATACAACTATATTAACAGTCTCATAAAAAAATCTTCGAAAAAAATTAAAAAATGATGTTTTGCACCTGGGTGCATTGAATCAATTCTCCCTTTCTACACTCATGATGTGTTTGTTTTTTTTAAAACTGATCACTCTCCACAAATTTTTTTTTATTGTTTCTATCTTTTTTATTATTTCTTCATATCTTCTTATACAAATTATCAAGTTTTCATTTATTTCCACACAACTACTTATACAACTAATTTATCTATTTTAACTTTATTTTCTTCATTCGTCATTACTACTTATATCCTATTACATCATTTAAAAACTTTTACACAAAAAGTTTTTCATTCGAAAGTTTTATTTCCACACTCATTCCTTTGTCAATTAATAACCATATATTACTTTTTTATCTATACATTTCAAGTATTTCTCTTTCTTATTACATTCCAGCTATCCTATTTATTCTATCTTTATCTTTTTTATTTCATATCACACAATTCTCAAAATATTTGATTTTCTATTTTCCATCACATCCCACAATTCCCACAACTTTCTAATTACCAAACAGCAAAATTTCCACCCAACAGTCTATGCCTAGGAATGGGATGGGGGATGGAATTGGGAGTGGGATTAGATAAAAGAAGTGCCATTGTTCATTTAAAAATTAGAAAAGTAAATTATTATTTTTCAAAAATAAATTTTTTTAAAAACTAAAAAAATTATATCCATATTTATCTCATCTCCATCAAACATTCCAACGAGAGAGAGGCCTGAAGGGGTAGGGCTAAATGGCAGTGTTGTGCTAAAAGCATGTCCCTCGTCGTAACGCAACGCATTTATGCAAAGTTATTACCGATGGCGAGCAACAACCATCATGATTCATGAGTAGTCCTTTCTTTCTACGGGAACTAATTCAACGCACCGGGTATATTGAAATTTCAATGTACCCACGTGTAAAACATAATTTTTTTTATATTTTTTTGAAAGTTTTTCGTTAAATTGTTAATATAATTGTATTTAACTTACGTATTAAGTTTTATAATTTTTGGAGATATATAAATATGTATTTTTGATTTTCTGAAAACGGAGGTATTTTAGTTGGCTAAAGTACCTTTTTTTAAAATAAAAAATACATATATATACATATTCAAAAATGGTAAAATTTGACTTACAGGTTAAATACAACTATATTAACAGTCTTATAAAAAATTCTTCGAACAAAATAAAAAAATGGTATTTTGCACCTGGGTGCATTGAATCAATTCTCCCTTTCTACACTCATGATGTGTTTGTTTTTTTTGTTAAAATTGGTCACTCTCTGTAATTTTTTTTTATTGTTTCTATCTTTTTTATTATTTCTTCATATCTTCTTATACAAATTATCAGATTTTCAATTATTTCCACACAACTACTTATACTACTAACTGATCTATTTTAATTTTATTTTCTTTATTCATCATTATTACTTATATACTATTACATAATTTAAAAACTTTTACATAAAAAAATTTTTATTCGAAAGTTTTATCTCTTCCTAAACATACCCTTGTATCAAGCATGAAATAACACGATATGCTTTTATAAAATTTATTTCTTTATTTTCAGGGCCTCACAAATCAGAGTCCCAAAAAAAATAAGATTTTACTATCTTTGATGGCGCGGCCCACCAAGAATTTCAATGATCGGTATCTATTTTTGTTTTAACAGCCACCTAGGTTGTTAGTGGTTCCTTTATCATTTTTTTGGCAAGGAAAATATTTACTGCATATTATCAATTAGCTTTTGTGATATATCTGATGGTTTGATAAACAAACAATTCCATTGTATTTACGTTTAGATAACTGATGTACCATTCATGTTCTTTTTTTTTTTTTCCAAAGAAAAAAAAATTCTGAAGTGATGCACATCTATTGTAATTACCTGGAAAAATAGGAATAAAATAAAAATTAGAAAAGTTAATGTAGGAAAAATGATTTTTACAAATTTTTAGAAGAAATTTGAAAATTATAAATTATATTAAATTAACTTAGTTAAATTTAGAGACCGTTTAGAAAAATAAAATGAATTGAAAGAATTTTGACAATTAGAGGTTCAAATAGTGGCTTATATTCACCTATTTTTCAGAGCTTAGTTCTTGAAATATAAAAATCGAACTAATATGATAATTCATGGAATAATGTTAATTAATATTCTCTTTACCGTAGATGGATTAGATCATTGAAAGATATTAAATAAATTAGGTAAATAATTTTTTTAGATAGCGTGGAATGACGTGCCAAGAATGTTAACAATTTAGTTTCATAAATTCAACAAAATTTTTCATCCAAAAGTTTTATAAATAGGCCGCTTTTTATTCATTTCACAGTAAGAAAATAATAAAAATATTTTAGTTTTTGTGCAAGTAAAATTAGAAGTAGATATATTAAGGGAAGTAGATATATGTTGTCTTTTCCATATATTATTTTATTTTTATTGTAATCTATTTTATGAAAATATCAACAGGGTATGGTATGGCAATTCAGGAGCATATGTGCCAAAGTATGCTCGATGAACTAGTGAGTTAAATATGCAAGAACAATTCAGGCTGTAAACACAATAATTAAGTTGCATACGTGCACCCATAGCAAGGCTAAGTAAAAGTTGCATTTATGAGCATATATGTATGTAGGGGTGTAAATCGGGTCGGGTTGACTTAGGTTCGGGTAAACACAACCTTAACCCACTTTATAAAATCTCAACCCAACACTACTTTCAATCTTATTTTTCACACCTTAACCTAACCTTATTTTAAACCTATAGAAATCAGTTTAGTTCGGGTTAGAAATTGAATTAGTAAATATATAATGTTTAAAATTTTTTTGCTTAATTAAATCTATTTTAAAATATAAATTTATATGAAAGAATAAAAATTAATTTTTTTATATAAATAATTTCAGATTTATGACTTGTAAAATGATATATTTGCTAAATAATCTTATTTCAAAACGATAGTTTCTAGTTAATTCCTATGTATTATATGATAATGTAAAATTATTTATTAATAATTTATTATATTATACACTAATATATGAAATCGGTTCGGATCAAGTTGTTAATCATCCAACTCAAACCAACCCATTTTTGAAATCGGGTCGGTTCAAGTCAGGTTATATAATTATTTTTTTTCAAAATTCCTAACCCAACCATATTGTAAATCGGGTTGGGTTAGTGGAGTTTGGGTTGAAACCAACCCTATTTACACCGGGTTCTGATTAGGTGCACTCGGAAGCATTGAGCTTCAATGCTCCCAAGCGCATATACTTATTTTAAAAAAAAAATTTCAAAATTTTTTCATGAACTTATTAATCTAAGTGTCTTTAACATACACATAAATTTTTACCATTTTTGGAGATTTTTAGATATTTATTTGGGATTTTTAAAAATCAGTGGCGTTTTAGTAATTTTATTTTTATATCCCAAATAAATATCTAAAGACATTAATAAGTTCATGCGTATGTCTTTAAAAATCCCAAATAAATATCTAAAAATCTCCAAAAATGGTAAAAATTTATGCGTATGTTAAAAACACTTAGATTAATAAGTTCATGAAAAAATTTTGAAATTTTTTTAAAAAAAATAGGTGTATGCACCCGGGAGCACTGAAGCTCAATGCTGCCGGGTGCACCTGATCAAAACCCACTTACGCCTTATATGTAAGTAATGTTATTTTTGGAAAGTATAATATCCGCCCACTATGAATGATACAAAATTTTATGAATTAGACTTACTGGCCGTTAAGTTCACTCCAAAATATTTCAGTTTTTGCAGATTTTCAGTTAAAATCAAGGTCGAAAGTCTAGTTAAATTAGACAAGTCAGAAATACCAAGATTTTGACTATTATATTTCATTTCTCAGCTTTACCGTGTTATTATCAGTTGTAATCAACAAAATTATGTACGGTGTGCCTAAGAAATAATAAAACTTCTGCATGAAAATTTTTTTAAAATAGAAGAAAATAATAAGATATGATAAGAGTACTAATGAGGAATAAAGAAAATAAAATTAACATAAATAGGTTAATTGTGTGGGTAGTTATGTAGAAATAATTCAAAAGTATGAAAATTATATAGGAGATGTGAAAAATTAGTTATAAAATAGCCATATAGGGTAGTTGTGGTGAGTAAAAAATTTTAAATTAGGAATGTATTTGGAAAGTGATAAATTTTTTGCATAAAAAATTTTTGATATAAAAGTTTTTAAAATAAAAAAATAATATAATAGGATAGGATTAATGATGAGAAGTAAAGTGAATTAAGTTAAAATAGATATGTTAATTGTATATGTAGTTTTGCATAAATGATTGGTCAAGTAGTTGAATAAGAGGATATAGAAAAATAATTAAAAGATATGATAGATGCGAAAAGTGAAAAAGTTTTAGATTGATG
The DNA here is from genome assembly GCA_030490835.1 of Annona cherimola. NCBI lineage: Eukaryota > Viridiplantae > Streptophyta > Magnoliopsida > Magnoliales > Annonaceae > Annona > Annona cherimola. The sequence goes on along the minus strand of CM059975.1, from coordinate 77,002,380 downwards.
GTGTATTTGGAAATTATTAAAATGTTTCAACCAAAACTTTTCACTTTTTATAAACACCATATTTTAAAATCATTTTTCACATCTTCTTATATAATTATCTTACTTTTAATCATTTATATACAATTACTCATACAACTAACCTATCTATTTTAACTTTATTTTCTTTACTCCTCATCATAATTTTTATCATATCACATCATTTTCTTTAATTTAAAAAATTTTTACAACGAAAACTTTTTAAAAGTTTTATAACTTTCCAAACACACGTTGAAACATTTTAGTTTGAAAAGTTTAGTTTATTTGGGAAGTGATAAGGTATTTACAATCATTTCAATAGTTATTTCCAATTAAGCTTTAAGACATTTTTACAAATTTCTTACAATATACTCACACAGCTAATAATATTTTTAAATTTATCCATATGGTGGACACTCCCACACACTAAGGGAGACTAATGCCACCTAACTCATACACTCCATATGCCACACATGGCTAAAATTTTCCTGTTGCATGGACCCGGTTACCACCACTCTAAAGATGTGATTGTAAAAGTAATAAAACTTTTGGATGAAAAGTTTTTTATGTACAAGTTTTTAAATGAAAAAAATGATGTGATATAATAAAGATAATGATAAAGAGTAAAGTCAATAAAATTAAAATAAATAGGTTAATTGTATAAGTAGTTGTATAAAAATGATTTAAAAGTAAAATAGTTGTACAAGAAGATGTGAAAAAATAGTTAAAAATAAAGTATTTATGGAGAGTGAAAAATTAGATTGAAAAATTTTGGTTTAAAAAGTTTTAATGTTAAATAAACATGCCCTAAAATTATAAAAAAACATACTTTGAAAATTTTAGTTTGGACATAATGTAGTTTGATAGCTATGGAGTTCGCCTGTTATGTCAAAATAAAATGATTCCGTGGCGTGAAAACGACTTTAGCTGTTACACGAAGAGTTTGGGTAGGAGGTCGCACCTGTTTATTACACAATGTAAGTTATTTTTATCATCGACTTCGCCCATATCTGATGTACGCAATATCACTCTTTATATCAGCAACATTGTATAAGTATCTGAAAGCCCATCACATCACTTTGTCTTAATGTCGTGTGCATACGTGTTGCAAAGTGTTTGTTAACATTAAAAAATTTTCAAACAAAAACTTTCCGGTATAAAACTTTTAGTGTCCATAATTATCTTATTTTTAAATTATTTTTATACTTCTTTCTATACAATTACTCTATTTTTTAATTATTTCTATACAACTACCTATACTTTTAAATTATCTATTTTAACTTTATTTTTTTACTTCTCATCAATGCCCCCTATCATATCACATAATTTAATTTTATTACTTCCAAAACACACTCATATTAAATATATTTGGGCATCAATGAAATTAGCAGTATCATCCAATGTCCTTGTCATATAGGATGTGTCTCGGAAATGATAAAATTTTTGATAAAATATTTTGTGTAAAAGTTTTTGAAATCGAAGAAAATGATGTGATATGATAGACACAATGATAAATAGTTAAGAGAATAAAGTTAAAATAGATATATTGATGGTACAAGTAGTTGTGTAAAAATGATTGAAAAGTAAACTAGTTGTAAAGAAAGATATGAAAAATAATAAAAAAATGAAGTAATGTAAAAGGTGAAAAGTTTTAGATTGAAAAGTTCAGTTAAAAAAAGTTTTAAAGCTTGCCAAACATGCCCTAATATTACATCATGGAATATAAGACTTGCCTGTGTGAAACTGGCCAACCATAGCTTGTTGGTATTTGGCTTACATGCTAGTGTTTCAGAGCTCGAACTCCGCTTGAAACGCCATATTGCCTCCTCTTTAGATGTAATAAAAAATGAGGTTTTATTAAATGCACTTTGGTGCATTTAGTTTCAGTGCACCCGACAATATTTGATTAATTTTTTATATTTTTTGAAAAAATATTAATCTAAATGTATTTAATATGTATATTAATTTTTACTAATTTTGGATATTTTAAAATTTTTTGAATTTTAAAAAATCAATAGCATTTTCGGTAATTTAAAATTACTAAAATTTTATTGATTTTTAAAAATTCAATTTTTTTAAAAAATCTCTAAAATTAATACACACGTTAAGTACACTTATTAACAATTGTGTAAAGATTTTTAAAAAAATGAGTATTTGCACCTGGGTGTACCAAAGCTAAGTGCACTCGGGTACATAAAAAATCACCCTTGCCCATTATTGGCTACAATTTAAAATCCAAAATATATTATTTGCCTAAAATTTAAAAATATTTTAGATATTGATCCCTTATAATGAAAAAAAATTTAATAACTTTAAAATTACTCTTAAATAATTTTCACTTTTAGGAATGACTAAAGTCATAAATTGTGATGGTTTTCTCTCATAATTAAATGCATTATGATAAAACTCGTAAGTAGATTACGAGTATAGGGACTAAATTAGATCATTCTTCCAACTCACTTGGGTACTTGGGTAGCTTGGGAGGTAAAAAAGGGTAAATTGTGATAACCAATCAGCACTTATCATCAATAGCTAATAAATTAATAACCCTGAATTTTATTAATTTTATTCCCCCACGTTTGTGGTTGTCCAAAAGCCACGTGGGGTGGTATAAAGGGACGTAGACCGCAAGAGCAGCGAGAAATGCTCGGTCCTCGGATTGAGCACCAAGCAACTGGCGCATTCTAGCATGCACGCCCGAAAATCTGAAATCTCTCCCTCTCCCCCAATTTCTCGTCTCCGCCACGCTTTCTCCTCCGTATAAATACTTCCTCTTCTTTCTCCTCCCACTTCGGAAATTCTTTTCCCCTTTTTTCCTCTTTTTTCTGCACCCCCATATTCAAAATCCCACAGCCTCAGCCAAGCAATACAAGAGAAATTCCTTCTCCTTCTTGAATTCAAGAGAAGAAATTACTCATTTTCTGAAATTTCTCTCTCTCTCTGGTCAGGTATCCTCCCACGATCATCCCCTTTTTTTTTTTTTTTTCCCTTGAATTCCATTCCATTTCATTCCATTCCGATCTAGGGTTAGGGATTTCATTTTCTTTCTTTCTTTCTTTCCTTGAACTCCATTCCGATTCTTCTTCGGGACCCATCGTGCCACACCCTAGAGGTCATGAGACCCTCGACGGAGGTCCGCCAGAATCGGAGGGACGGATCGCGCTCTTCCAACCGCCCCGCCGCCAGGCAGGAGTGGGTTCCGCGAGGATTGACGACGACGACGACTGTCGTCGTTGCGAATCCCCACAACCCCGCGAGCGCTGCGGCGGCTGCCGCTGCCGACAGCGGTAGAGAATGGGAATCGAGGTCTAGCCCTAATCCCACTGCCAACCTCACTCCCGCCGGAAATGATGCCCGGCAGCGGCCCAAGGGTCACTACGTTGTCAAAAAGCGGGAGAGCGATGCTCCGGAATCCGCCGCCGTCCCGCAGCTTGTGCAGGAGATTCAGGACAAGCTTGCAAAAGGTGCGGTTGAGTGCATGATATGCTATGACATGGTCAGGCGGTCGGCGCCCATTTGGTCTTGTTCCAGCTGCTATTCGATATTCCATTTGAACTGTATCAAGAGGTGGGCGCGGGCTCCTACTTCGTCGGATGTTGCCGTTGAAAAGAATCAGGGATTGAATTGGCGATGCCCAGGCTGCCAGTCTGTGCAGCTTGTTGCTTGGAAGGAGGTTCGGTATACTTGTTTCTGTGGGAGGCGGACGGACCCGCCATCGGACTTGTATTTGACGCCTCACTCGTGCGGGGAGCCATGTGGGAAGGCCCTTGATAGGGGCCCTCCGGATAACAATGAGAAAGCTGATGAGAATCGTTGTTCCCATGTTTGTGTGCTGCAATGCCACCCTGGGCCATGCCCACCCTGCAAGGCATTTGCCCCACCGCGCAAGTGTCCATGTGGGAAGAAAACAATCATGAGGCGATGCTCGGATAAATCTGTTGTCACCTGTGGGCAGCAGTGCAATAGACTTCTCGAGTGCATGCGCCACCATTGTGAGAGGTTGTGCCACACAGGGCCCTGTTATCCTTGCCAGTTTCTTATCAAGGCAGCATGTTTCTGCAAGAAGAAGACAGAGGTCATTCTTTGTGGGGAAATGGCTGTGAAGGGAGAAGTGGATGCAATTGATGGTCTTTTCACTTGCAATTCTGTCTGTGGTAAGCAGCTCTCTTGTCAGAACCATTTTTGTGGTGAAACTTGTCATCCTGGTTCATGTGGGGAGTGTGAATTGTTACCTGGGAGGATCAAATCTTGCCCCTGTGGGAAGTCCCCCTTGGTGAGAGAGAGGCAGAGTTGTTTAGATCCAATACCAACATGTTCTCAAGTGTGTGGGAAAGTCCTTCAATGTGGGGTGCATCACTGCGAAAATTTATGTCATGAAGGGGAATGTGCACCTTGTCTCGTTATTGTCAATCAGAAATGCCGCTGTGGGTCCACATCTCGCTCTGTTGAATGCTATAAAACAGTACAGGAGAAAGATGAATTTGTTTGTGAGAAGCCATGTGGGAGGAAGAAGAACTGTGGGAGACATCGATGTAGCGAGAGATGCTGTCCTTTATCTGGCTCTAGCAACCATTTACGAAGTGAATGGGACCCTCATGTTTGCTCTATGACCTGTGGGAAGAAGCTGAGGTGTGGGCAACATTCTTGTGCGTCTTTGTGTCACAGTGGCCACTGTCCACCGTGCATGGAGACAATTTTCACTGATTTGAGCTGTGCTTGTGGGAAGACAGTAATTCCTCCACCTCTCCCTTGTGGAACACCACCCCCATCTTGCCAGCAACCCTGTGCTGTTGCTCAGCCATGCGGCCATCCTTCAACACATAGTTGCCACTTTGGAGATTGCCCACCATGTACTGTTCCTGTGGCAAAGGAGTGCATAGGCGGACATGTGATTTTGAGGAACATACCTTGTGGGTCCAAGGATATCAGGTGCAATCAGCTCTGTGGAAAGACCCGGCAATGTGGCATGCATGCGTGTGGCAGAACCTGCCATCCACCACCATGTGATTCATCCTGTGGTTCTGTTCCTTTCTCCATTGGAAAAGTCTCATGTGGACAGGTCTGTGGTGCTCCAAGGAGAGACTGCAAGCACACATGTACAGCCCCTTGCCACCCTTCATCACCTTGCCCTGATATCAGGTGCACCTTCCCAGTCACTATTACCTGTTCCTGTGGGCGGATAAATGCAACCATCCCTTGTGATACTGGTGGCAGTGGTGGTGGATTTCATGTTGATACTGTGTTCGAAGCCTCAGTGGTTCAGAAGTTGCCTGTTCCGCTTCAGCCTGTTGAAGCAGATGGCAAAAGGATACCCCTTGGGCAAAGGAAGCTTGTGTGTGATGAGGAATGTGTGAAGATTGAGCGGAAACGTGTTCTTGCCGATGCTTTTGATATTACTCCACCGAATCTCGATGGCCTCCATTTTGGTGATAATTCAACAATTTCTGAATCACTAGCTGATCTTTTGAGGCGTGAACCAAAGTGGGTGTTTGCTGTGGAGGAGAGGTTCAAGTTCATGGTTCTGGGCAAGTTGAAAGGTAGTGTGGCAAACGGTCTAAGAGTCCATGTTTTCTGTGCTGCATTGAAGGAGAAGAGAGATGCCGTCAGGCAGATTGCTGAGAGATGGAAGCTTTCTGTTCAATCAGCTGGATGGGAACCCAAGCGCTTCCTGGTAGTCCATGTCACCTCCAAGTCCAGAGCCCCACCTCGAATGCTAGGCCCCAAGGGTTCTGCTGCTGCAGGAATGCCTCATCCTCCAGCCTTTGATCCTCTGATAGACATGGATCCGAGGCTCGTTGTTGCTCTGTTGGATTTGCCCAGGGATGCTGACATCAGTGCATTGGTCCTGAGGTTTGGTGGAGAGTGTGAATTGGTGTGGCTGAATGATAGGAATGCATTAGCTGTTTTCAGCGATCCTGCACGAGCTGCAACTGCACTGAGGCGGCTGGACCATGGAACAGCTTACCATGGGGCTGTTGTGGTCGTTCCGACTGCCTGTGCGCCTGGTTCTTCTCCAGCCACGGGCGCTTGGGGAGGAAGCAAAGATGGAGTATCAGCTGTGAAGGCTAATCCATGGAAGAAATCAGTTACTCAGGAATCTGGTTGGTCTGAAGATTCTTGGGGCGGTGGGGATTGGCCTAATGGCGGTACTGGGGCTGATGCAGCTGTGGTGGCTGGTGCATTGAAAGCAAAGGAAGCTCCCTTAACTGCAACAGGAAACCGCTGGAATCTGCTTGACCCGGATTCAAATTTGACTGGCTCCTCCAGTTCAGGTGAAACACCAGCATCAGGCCGTTCTGCTGAAAATTCTTCTTCGGCTGCAGCGTCAGGAGGCGATGATGATGTGACCTCAGCAGTGGCTCGGGAGGAGGCAGGTGCATTCCAACTGGTGTCTGAAGAAGTAGAAGACTGGGAGAAAGCATATGAGTGAGCAAAATGCAAGCATTGTTTTTTGGTTTTCCGAATAGATTTTTGTAGCCAAAATTTATGATTACAACAAAAGAAATGAAAGTAAAGAAAAGGAGTCATGTTTTTTGGTTTTTCGAATCTTCTAATCTGCGTTGTTGGATATCTGATCACACAAAAGCAAGAAAAGAAAGGATTCGACTGAAATGAGCTTTTACAGAATATGGATAAATCAGAAAGGGCATCCATTCTATTGGTGGCAGGGATTTTCATCACGAATCCCTCATTTACAAAATCCCGTCGCCGGTTTTGATCTCTGTTCTGAGCAAGCTGATGTAGCATTTGCAACAAGAAGGTGATAATTTGGACCTAGGATGGGTTGAAGCCACCCTCTATTGAATGTTCACTGCAAGAAACTACGGATTTAACAACGAAATTTAGCGAAGAGAATGATTCGTTGCTAAATAATTTAAGAAGTGTTTCCAGAGACGAGATCATTGAATATCCTCGCTTGGTTGCTAGACAGTTTATTGCTAATATAATTTTTTTGGAGTAATTATTGTTGATATAATTGTTTATATTTTTAATACAACTTTAGACATTTTCAGTATAAATTATTATATTTTCATTCTATTTTTCTATCACATTTAAGTTTCTGAAGGGTGTTAGGAAAGCGATAAAATTTGTAGATAAAAAATTTTTTGTATAAAAAATGTTGAATTAAGGTGTTTGGCAACTAAACAAACTTTTCAATCTGAACTTTCTTATTCTCTATTGCTATCTTAATTTTAATTTTATTCCTTATCATTACTTATATTATATCACATAATTTTTTATTTTCTTAAAAATATTTACACTAATTATCCATATTTTAAAATTTTCATTTTTAATTTTTATACTTTTCATAACTATCATATATTTAAAGAGTTGTGATACAATATACTTGGGTACACTGAGCTTCGGCACACCCGGGTGCAATTACAAAAACATCATTGGTTTTAAAAAATAAAAAAAATAAAAATTTAAAAGTCTCTAAAAACGATAAAAATTAATATATATGTTAAATACATTTAGATTAATAGTTATATAGAAAAATTTCAAAAAAATATAAAAAATGAGTGAAATCCACCTAGGTGCATTGAGTCACATTCGATTTTAAAATCATTTTCATATCTTTTTTATACAACTATCCGGCCTTTTAATCATTTTTTCTATACAATTACTTATATAACTAACCTATTTATTTTAACTTTGTTTTCTTTACTCCTTATTATCTCTCTTAAATCACATCATTTTCTTCTCATTCAAAAACTTATATATTAAAAAACTTTTCATCTTCTAATAAAAAAATTTATCTAAAAAAGCTGAAAACTTCTAAATCTAAAATTTTTAACTTTTATGTTGATACAAAAAAAACTGTTAAGCTAAAATTTTTGACTCTCCATAATTAATTTTTTTTGAATAATTTTTCATATTTTGCTATATAGTTATTTTATTTTTTAATTATTTCTGCACAACTATCTATACAAATACAATTAACTTATTTATTTTAATTTTATTTTCTTTACTCCTAATCATTGCCTCTTTCATATTATATTATTTTCTTTAAATTCAAAAACTTATACTCAAATTCTCATCAACAAATTTTATGACTTCCCAAGCAAACATCCCCCGTAATGTTTCAATGCAAATCAACGTGGGCTGCATCATTCGGAATTCTTCTTCGCAACGAAAGGTCCCGAGTCGGCCATTGGTACGATGTGTCGGAGGAAATTCCGGTAACAAACGGCAGAGACCTGTCTACCCGGCCTGTCCTATTATGAAAAACACGTCACATCGGACATTGATATGAATCCACGAGAGGAAATTTACGTAACGTCAGAGACTTGCCTGCCCGTTGATGGGTATATATTTCACATTCTTCTCAATTCATGTTATAGTCAAGCTTTCAGATACTTAAAATTTTCATTTTACATTCTAATAAATTTTCCTATTTTTAGGAAGAGGGAGACAAGTAGACAACTAACCTGGCAGACTCGGTAGACACACAATGCCACCACTGGAACAACTGCTGGCAGTTTGGCTGTCCACGGTGTTATCATTCATGTAATTTTGTTACATTACATACATAACATCGTTTGATTGATTTGTTGTACTTTAAACAAGGTGCATTGGACTTCCTAAATACCAAATTTCATAGTTTTCGGACATAATTTAATCAGTCAAATGTATAGATTTCAATTGGGTGGTTCCTGAAATTTCATGACAATCATACGCATGATTGCTTTTTTAAAAATAAAATAAAATTCAGCCGTGCTTTGCATAGATTCCTCACTCATTTCACACCTCATTTTGTATGTCTAGCATGCCAAATTGATTACACACGATGGCACAATATACGAGTAAAAAAAATTTAGTTGTACTCTTTCATGTACTTTTTGTAAGTGTAGCCCACATGGCATTCGGCATTCGTATAGAAATAATTTTTGGTATCTGTGTGACTGTATGTTATCATGTTCAATATTATACCAATAGGATTGGATTTTGTGTGATCATTCAAACGGGGCTTAAACATTACAAAGGTAGCGACAATCAAATACAGAATTACTTCCCAAGATGTAGAAGAAAATCTTTCTAATTTTAGCACCAGTCGGCATAGCAATGTTTGAGATATTTATCTTCTGGACTCATCGCACATATACCTATCTCAGTCTATTTTTTATTTTTTCAAATTAGCAACGGAGTTGTTGCCCAAAATTTAGATGAAATAAAAAGAACTAAAGAAAATGCATCTAATTAGCAAATGAAATTATGAAAAACCTCTAAACAAGCATGTCTATTTCCGAAGGACTCCGATTCAGTGCTCCCGGGAGCGTGCAGTGCTGCATGCTCCCGGGCGCATACATATATATATATATATATATATATATATATATATATATATATATATATATATATATATATTTTTGAAAATATTTTCATAAAAATGTTAGCCAAAGTGTATTTAACATATATATCAATTTTTACCATTTTTGGAGATTTTTAGATATTTATTTTTTATTTTTGAAAATCAGTGGCATTTTAGTAATTTAAAATTACGTAAAATACCACTGATTTTCAAAAATAAAAAATAAATACCTAAAATACTCCAAAAATGGTAACAATTTACATACAGATTAAATACACTTGGGCTAATATGTTTATGAAAATATTTTCAAAAAAAAGTAAAAAAATATATATGTATGCGCCCGGGAGCATGCAGCACTGCACGCTCCCGGGAGCACTGAATCGAGGTCCATTTCCGAAACCTAAATTTCCACATTAAATACTCCAAATCTTGTCTTTTTTCAATTGACAAAAAAGAGAACTAGAAATGCTTATAGACCTTCTATCATCAGGATAAAAAAAAATGCATATAGATCTAAGGTGTGTTTAGTAAACAATAAAACTATTGGATTAAAAGTTTTCGGTATAAAAATTTTTAAAATGGAAGAAAATAATATGATATAGTAAAAGATAATGATGAAAAGTAGAGAGAATAAAATTAAAACAAATAAGTTAGTTATATGAATAATTGTATAAAAATGATTGAAAAGTAAGTTAGTTTATATAAAAAGAAGTGAATAAATAATTATAAAATGTAGTAGTTGCAGAGAGTGAAAAGTTTTAGAGTGAAATATTTTAGATTGAAAAGTTTTACTTATCAAATACCCTCCTAATCCACACATCTCATAATGTATGTTTTCTTGTTCTCCTTTTTTGGTTTGTCGGAGATACAAAACATCAGAGCTAAACTAGCGGGAAACAAGAAATAGCGACCCTACATACCAACTTTTGAGCAAGAACAAATACATTGCTCACAGGAAAAACCAGAGAGACCTTGCATGGGTATTCATTCGGGGGCAGATGGACCTCATCCACCAGCAAGACTTAGGGTACTACTACCAAAATTTCTGCGAGTGTTACAGCATAACGCGGAGGTAGATTGAAAAAACCAAATTCAACAATGATATATGTTACTCATTATGAAATGGGAGCCATGTCTCTACAAACTTAGGATTCCTTTTGCTACAATGATCATACAAGTACTATATCTGGCTCATTTGTTCCAGGTTTGACATGTCTCACATCATAACTCTCATACAAGTAAAACAATCATTCTCAGAAGCAAAGCCGCTCAAAATTAAAAGAGAAATTAAAGCTTTTGGAAGGCTGATTGTTTTCTTCATCAGAGGGTCATGGTTTTATATACATCATGAACAAGAGATGAATTGCAGAGCTTCAGACCTGATCGTTGCCCTTGAGGATGTTGTACTTGCAGAGTGGACATGTTGCATTAATTCGAAGCCATCTGCTGATACAGGAGGAATGGAAGTGATGACCGCATGGAAGCTCATTCAGCTCTACACCATCTTCATATGCAGTCAAGCAAATACAGCATTCCTAAAACAGTAACAGGGCAGCAGTGGAAAGGAAATCACATTGCAATGAGAGATAGGAACTTCTCAATTTCTTCACCCTTCAGAAGGACAAGCACGAATTGAAAAAGAAATTTGTAAGGGCAATCATACTTTTGGAAATACATCGATGCAACTGTCATTGGCAACTGTTCCAATGCATGATAGCCGAAATAGCAAACCCGAAAGTTGCCCAATCAGGCCAGATGTTTAAATTTAGCCTAAAGCTTATGGTTTGGATTATCAGCTTTTATTCCTTTTTCCCCTCTTTGAGGCCATAAATGGGCTTTAACTGGCTCATATCAGTAAAACAAGTGAATCAAATTCAAGCAGGAGAATGCGAGAAATAGCTTTATCAAAGACAGAGATTGCTAATGTAGCCACATATTATTCTATGGGACAGATGGGACAACATTATGAAACACATTCATTACCACAATGAAACTTTTCAAAGACAACATTATTAAGCACATTCATTTCCACAATGAAACTTTTCAAAGATAACATTATGGAAGACATCAATTTCCACAAGGAAACTTCTCAAAGACAATATTATGAAATATTCATTTCCACAATGAATCTTTTTGAAGACCTCAAAATGCATGCACATGTGAAACATAAAATTAATGAGGACAGCTCCAGTTGACAATGTCGAAGAAAGTCCAATTTGACTGAAATTGAGATCTCACATGGATGTTCTAAATTGCTAGTTATAAAAGTGCAGATCTATCAGACTCGATTGCTAACATTGGTCTTTTATATAGGATGTGAAATATTCGAAAAAAATTATTTTCACCATCTTTGTAGACATCAAAAGATACTAAAAATACATCTAGGGTGTGTTTGGGAAGTGATAAAACTTCTAAAAAGTTTTTAGTATAAAAATTGTTGAAATGAGAGAAAATGATGTGATATGATAAGATAATGATGAGGAATAAAAAGAATAAAGTTAAAATAAATAGAAAATAGATAGGTTAGTTTTATTGATAGTTGTGTAGAAATGAAAAAAATATGATAGTTTGCATAAGAAGATGTGAAGAAATCATTAAAAAATTGAGTAGTTGTAGATCATGAAAAGTTTTAAAGGAAAAGTTTTAGTTAAAAACAAACATACCCTTAGAATATTAACATTTCATTACTCAGGATGCCTAATAATTTACTTAAAAAAAATACACATCATAATAGTCCCATTACACTGAAATTGAGATATGGTATAGATGTATGCAATTTGCTGATTACCAGAATGCAGATATTGCCAAAATATAGTAGTCATGTAAGTTAACTGGATGCACGAAAGCAAATTTATCTGGGTCAAATTTAAAGATTGAGGTTTTATGCAAACCAGCCCTATCCGCAGAGAGACAAGAATGAAAAAATTGAAGCAAGAATGATATTTCACAAGTCTCAGCACCGATCAAGTTAAAATTAAGCTTAATTTTTTTAACTAACAATAAATGGTAAATGTACTACACATACATTGATAAGTATAGCTGAGACGTGCTTGCTAAGCATAGCAGACAACAGTGATATATCACTGATAAGTTTGTTTCAGTTCACACTGAAAATTTTCATGAGCAATAAATCACAAATGTTTGAAAAAACGAACTCCAGATTAAATTAGTAACAACTTCAGTGACTATTAAGAAGTGGAACGCAATTGCATTAAATATGAATACCAAAACAAGGGCCCGTTTCACCCTACTTATCACGTGGGGTGAAGTGCTCTAGCCTCTAAAAACGTGCACGTCCCTATGAGAGGTGTTTGGCAATGTGGAGTAAAAGTGCAGTTTGGCTATTTTTTCTCCTAACAAGCTAGGAGGATAGCTTTTATGGAAAGCTAGGAATCCTAGTTTTCTCAAAAAAGCTTTGCGCTTCTAGTTTTGCTTCTTTTTACCACCCTAGACAGGCCCTAAATTAATGATAATTTCGATGACCATTTAGAAGTGGAACACAACTGCATTGAATATGAACGCCAGGAAAAATTAGTGACAACTTCACTATCAAACCGAAGACACACACATTTGTATAATTCAACAATAAATGAAGGGGAAAAAGTACCGCATCCTCAGACAACAGAACACGTTCATTTGATGTGCCTCCACTGCTCCCAATAGCAATCATGACCCCCCCTCCATTAGTAGCCTTTTCCTCATCACCACTGGTTCGATTAAATCTATAACTTGAAAGGAGACTAATGTCTGCATCTGAAGCACCATCCTGCAGATCAATGGAATAAACAACAAAAATAAGAAGGCTGCTAATGTTCATCAAGACTTAAAAAGCCCTGCAACCTTTTCATTGGCTACTAGAAAGCTTTATTTACTTCAAGTTTAACAAAACTAATCGTAAATTTAATAGCTGGCATCATAAATGTAAAATACTTGATCCATGCTTAAATTTCTTGTGCATTAATTGTGAAGGAGTGCACAAATAACAATTTAGTACATTTCAGGTAATAACATATATAACTGGAGTTGAGGGCTATTACTCTATCATGGATACTTAAATGAATAAGATGCTAAACTTTGCTAGTGCATCTGATATTCTGAATCCAATGTATTCATAATTCACTCTTCTGATCGTACCTGGCCAGCAACAGCATAAAGAATTGCTATAATGCAAGGCAAGCAGCAGCAAAGTGCAACCCCTATCACGCATGCCAGAGCAACACAAAAGATTGCAAAGAACACATCGAATGCCAGAAATACTACAGACAGCCTGCAAAACTCATTATGAAAATGGCAAATAGAGATTATTAGCATTCAATTTTTCAGTATACAGCAATAAGCAAACCAAGCATCCATTAATCAATAATAAGAATTAGAACACATATGGATCAAGCAGTTAGTGAAGACAACAGAAAACTTTGTACTTCATTCAATCTCAAAAGCTACCGGACTTTCTCAAAGAGATCAACGAAATGACCTGTGGGTAGAAAAGCTCAGATTATAAAAGTGCAAACAATCCAGTCAATCTCCCTCTTAAGGGAGCAACAGAAAACAATTTCAAAAAGGTCAACTGAGAAATGAAAGAAGCATTTTTCGTACCCAAATCCTGGATGAACAACAGAAGCACACAACAAAACAAAATAGAAGCAGCCTGGAAGCCTCATCACAATAGGATGAAAAGATAGAAAATGAAGAAATCCAAGAAAAGACCCAAGTAGTGAGAAGACAACAATTCGTCACACCCAAAAAAGAAAAAAAAGGAATTCATGGTTTGATACTTTTTTTAGATGTCCACATGCATAATGTAGCAACAGGTACAGGCTGACAACTGGTTTTAGAGCTAGTCCTTGTGCCTGAGACCAGAAGGTATCTTTCATCAAAATCATGATTGTCTAAGGCACAAGCTGCAACATCACTAAAAAGGGCTCTTGGTCTAGGCAAAACCGTACAAGGCACATGTGTGAGGCATGCACTTGAATGAAGCAAGGTACAAATTCTGTAAAATCAAATGCACTTAATAGCATTTATAATATTTAAATTTTAAGGACAAAATAGCATTGATGATTTATGAGAAAAAAATCACTAGATCAGATTATTCGAATATTAAATATAGCTATAACTTGCAATATTTAAATACAATATCTTTCATCAAATCAATGACCGTCTAAGGCACAAGCTGCGCCATTGCAAAAAGGCTCTTCGCTCTTGGCCTAGGCAGAATTGCACAAGGCGCATGGGTGAGGCATGAACTTGAGACTAGAGTGAAGCAAGGTATCCCACCAGATGAATGAAGGAGATCCCATATACAGGCATCAACTAAAATGATATGTATGAATAAAACCAGAATGAATTCACAACTAGCAAGATAGTCATTACAAATTTGCTGGCATTTGGTCAGGATAAATGGTGAAAACATGCTGGAGATATCAAAAGCATTATCAATTTAGAAATGCAAAGAGTAGCTACTAGGAAAAGGAGAACATTAAATGAGAAATTAAACTAGCTAAAGAAATATGCTTCCTTGCTTCCAAGTCCAGACATGTAGAATTTTTATTCACATGGAAGTGCCATGGATTTACTGAAACAGTGTGAAAGAAAGAATAAAACACATTCCAATAAACATCCAAATCCATCACAGTTTCAGCACTACCATCTATTGTACTTGTAGTTGTACAAAACGCCTAACCAAAATCCATTTATTCGTTAAGAATTTATACAATATTTGTCAAGAATTTATACAATAAATCAGGAGTCTATTTTGAGGGGGGGAAAGGGATTGCTGTTAGCCTAACCAGTAGAGTCGTGGAGCATTCTGCAAAAGAATTTCGCCACCAGAGACCACCCAATAAAAGCCAACAATCCACCAGAGGAAGGATGCCATTGTATTAACAGATTCACACCGTTTCGCTATGCTGAAGATAAAGAACATTCACATACATAAGCATTAGCCATGGTCACTGGTGATATTAAATTGCAACTCTGAATAAAAACTGTATAAATGTAAAGCAGAATATGATGTTTGGTAATGAGGAAGAAGCTTTTCCATCACTTTCCCTCCTTTTTGTAAAATTGGGTTGGGTCATATAGGATTGAGGTTAATCTAATGCGGACCCTATTCGTAAAAAATTTCAACTCAACCCTATGCATAGATTAGGTTCGGTTGAGGTCAACTTAATCTTAATCCAAACTTCTAAAACTCAACTTTATTTCAAATTCGGTTCGGGTTGATAATTTGGGTTGGTTTATTATATTTTACACATTTAACCTATTTAACATATCAATCAATTATAAATTTGTAATAAATGTACATACAAAAAATAGACTTTGACATACCAATATCACGTAATAACATTAAGAGTCAGCATATTGGAAGGAGAGGCTAGGGCAGCTCTTTTGGAAAAGAGCAGTGCGGTTGGGTTAGGTTTTGAAGTTGCACTCCAATATTGAACAACAGAAGGTGGATTAAGAATTGAACAAGGTTTGTTCTGAGGTTATTAAAAAGTTTTGGTTTAGTGGGGTTGCTGAGGTTATTAAAAAGTTTTGGTTTAGTGGGGTTGCAGTCACATTAAATTAACTCATTCCAACCCAACTTCAAAATCATGTTACAATATTTCAATCCAAATTTGGAATGACCTCAGGGCCTGGAATTCAGGTTAGTGCAGTTTGAGATTGGGTCGATTCACCTAAATTGCATCCCTTAGACAATCTGGAAAATTTTTTAGATGATGAATTATCTGAGAAATTTCTCACTCAGATCCTTGCTCATAATACTTTTGAACATTCCCTTTGGCATTAATTTTGCTAGAGCTGATCTCCTTAATGTGCAGTATGCAGTTCCGCCTGTCCTGGACATCCCTATATTTACGTGGGTACAAGCCTGCAATCTATCCATGCATTTGCATATCTAAGACAGCTGCATAACCTTCCTTTTAAAAAAAAAAAAAAAAGACAGCAGAACCAGTAGGGAAAAAGTAAACTGAAAAATTAGAGAATGTGTTTGGTGTCAATTAAATGCTCTGGTCCAGGCAGCAAAGATTAGTTGTCACAAAGAGTAGCATTTGAAGAAAAAGGACCTTAAATTGGTGAACTTCTATTCAAAAGACTTCACTCCAAACAATTGGCCGTATCAAAACTAAATGAGCTACAAGGGTTTAACCCACACACATCATTAATACCTGTGCCTAACTGAGCTAGAAGAAACTCATAGTGAAGCGTCCATGGTAATTAGACTTCGCCAGAAGGAAATTCATGACTATCACACTGCTTGTAAGACCCAAAGCCTCTATAACATATGGAAATGTATGACTGTTATGACATGCAGATTAGCCTCTGCCATATGTAGTATGCACAACCATTACATCAATGTACGAGCAATCTCTCTTATACTGTGACAGTACAATGAAGACATGAAATAAAGTTAAGAGGTCCACAACTTTAAACTGTGCCAAGAAACCTCACAATGATCTAAGGGGACTACTGGAACAGAAACAAATGAAGACTGGAGATATCACCATTTTTTTTTTTGGTTGTGTGTGTGTTGGGGTGGGTAGTGGTGGTGGTGTGTGTCTTGAAATTAAAATTTTACAGGATCTCTGCCTTTAGATTTGCCAAGGATATCCTGCATGTGCTATCTCCACTGATAGTAGCCATAATGCAGGACATCTACAACGAATGGTCTACAAACAGGGGTAGAGAGAATCAGGAAAACATTACAAGAAAAGACTTCAAAAGCAGCATACAGAGGCTAGCAAGGGGGCAGCAGATTTAGGATCATGCCTAACCACTGAGGTCATCTCTAATTCTCTTCTGTTACTTCTCTTGAGCTTTATCCTCTCCTTTCAAGACTTTTTATTGATAGTACATCAACATGGTGATGCCAGAGACAACTAGACCACAAGTCAATGCCCTCAAGGTCATCCAACTTATTGCATCGACAGTTTGGATGCAATTGGTCAAATTACAAGGATGTCATATTGAAACAGCTCATTCAAGACGTACGTTATTCTAAACCAAGCATGAGGTTTTGTTCGATTCTCTTGAAAATCATCCCTCTTAGAAGTCTGAGCCGCTAGACTAACTTCTCAAAAGAAATAGCAAGGACCAAAATTTGTCAAGAGAAACAAAAATGAAAAATCTCATTTTAGCTGCATGAGTTAATTCAGAAAGTATTAGTTAAAAGTAACTTTCAAAATTGGAGCTGAACTTCTGATTGCAACAAAATACAATTTTCACATCTCATCATGAATGGGATGGTATGACCGGATGAAGAAAGAATGAAATTTTCCTTTTCCAAAGGAACACTCTTCTCACTCCCCAAAAAATAACAATCTGCTTTGCCCATTTTCCATACAACTTTTCCCAAGTCCCAGGGCGTGCGCACACACAAAACCTCATCATTGTGATTTATGAATGCGTCTTCAGTACATTAAATTAAAAAAATTTCTCATTTGTTCCCCTCAACTCACCTTGAGCGATGCCCGCTGACTGCCTCGCCCTCCTCGTCGTCGCTGTCTATCCCCTCCGAATCCGAAGAGCGGCCGGCCCCGTTACCTTCCTCCAAGCTCCGCCGCCGCCGCGAATTCCTCCTCCGGAACTCGAACCACACGAGCACGACATGGACGAGACACTGGAGCGCGTAGCCGGCAATCCAAAGCCTGATCGGGGTGTTAGGCTGCTCGTTGAGCGTAGACGCAAGCATGATGACGGAGACGAGAGTGAAGGCGAGGTTCCATGCAATGTCGAGGGCGACGACAGGCTTGGAGTAGCCCCAGTCGGCGCGGCGCTCCTCGAGGTGGAGCGCCGCCGTCTCCCGGACGAGCATGGAGGGGCCGCGGCTGCCGCTGGTGGCGCGGTTGAGGAAGAGGGCGAGGGCCGTCGACCGGGGGGATTCGGGGGTGGCCCCGTTCCGGAGGAGCTGAGCAGATAAATTCCGATTGGAGGAGGATTCTTCCTCCATTTTTCTAGGGTTTGTGTTTGGATGATGAGCTTCTCTTCTCAGGACGGATGGATTGAGGAGGGGTGGAAACGGAAGAAACGAGAAAGTGCTGACATTTTCACCCTGTTTTTTTAAAAAGGCAGGTAGGAAAATGGGATTCTGGGAATTGGGGAGGTCGTTTTCGGCGAAGCTCTCTCTCACAATTGACTGGTTGTTCGTCTTGCAGCTGAGTAGCTCTGACCTTCGTTTTTTGTTGCAGATTCACATCATCATCACCCCATTTCCCCGAATTTATTTTTTATACCACGGCAGGAAATTATTCTCTTTATTCTTTTAAATCCATTCTCCCGTACCCAACTAAATTTCTAATTCGTATTTTTTCAGTCAGTTATAGGCTGTCCAACATGAAGTTTTTATAAATTAATAATTTTAAGAAAATAATAATATAGAAAAAAAATTATTATTATATTTACAACTCATTCTTGCCCTATGAATTCTTACCTCCAAATGATAGAAAATCACGAAATAAGAAGTCTTGAAATTGTGGAAATTTTTAAAAGACATAAACATGGGTTTTCAGATATGGCCACATTAGTTTTGTGTAACCTCACGCAATCGCATAGAAATGTTAACACCACATATTTTCGTTATATATACAAATCTGACAATACTGTCAATTTTTCCCATATATTTTTACCAAAATACCTTTTATTAAAACCTAAGCTAGACCAAAAAAAATGATTATTGGCCAAAAAAAATTATTTGTGTATATGGCTATCAAAATATGAAGCATTGTATATAATAAAAATCATTCTCTGCATGTAAAGATGGAAGATTTTCGCCGGGGATACTTTTGTAAAATACATGAGGTATCGCTGTATTTGGAAATACAGTGAAAATGTGCAGTTATATTTACCATTTTACAAACCATGATCAGAATAATTATTGATAATTGTCTACTTCCATAGGTATAACTTTTATCTACATGAATTTCACAATCATTATAACCATCTTTTACTTTTACTGCGGAACAGGAAAAGAAAAGTTATTCTACTTCACTTTCTAAGTGATAATACAATAATTTTACTTCTTTACCCTTTTCCGGCCATTAGATTTTAAAATTTTAAAATATTTATCATGTTTAACATATCTTATTTTATCATATGACAAAAACAAATTTAATTAAAAACTTATATCTTCTAAAAGAGTATTTTTTAAGAGTAAATATATAACTATTAAAAAATTTGAAAACTATATAATATAAATATAGGGTGCGATTGACATTTGATAATTTTTTTCAAAAAAATTGTGGTATAAAATTTTTTGAAAGGTCAAAATTTACGTGATATAATACTTGTAATGATGACGAATAAAAAAATAAAATTAAAATAGATAAGGTCATCATATAGGTAATTGTGAAAAATGGTTCAAAAGTGAGACAATTTTATAGTAAAATATGAAAAATAATTTAAAAATAAGATAATTATAAAAATAAAAAATTTTAGATTGAAAAATTTTAAGTTGATAAGTTTTTTACTATTGCAACACACATAATATATAAGTTAACAATATAGTATGGTTGAGAAGAATATAACTTTTAATCGAAAAATTATTAGTATAAAAGTTTTTAAAATAAGAGAAAATGATATAATATACTAAGGATAATAAAGAGAAATAAAAAGTTTAAAGTTAAAATATATAATTAAAAAAGGTAATTATGAAAAATGAAAAGGTTTTTATGTAGCCAAATATGCTCTTAGTTTTTGAAATCATAAATGAATATACAAATAAACATGATAAATAATTTAGATATTTAAAAATATTTTTGAAATTAAAAACCAGATGTAAGCGTTGAGACTGCCATGCTAATGCAATCGCTGAATCGGTGTTCTACTTATATTCGAAATGGATACTCATAAATTTTAAAATAAATCATCAAAAAATGAATACGGAGCTAAACTTCAAAAATAATGCATAATCTATAATTTTTTAATAAATGTATTTTCTAAATTTAAATTTATTATTATTTTGCAGTTGATAAAATTAACTGCTTGCATAGAGTGAATTTGAGTAAAACGTAACGCAACCCATGTAAGAAAGTTGTACAAAAGAAGTGAAATAATAATTGAATATATAAATTATAATTAACAATGCAGTGGTCGCCTTAGGAGGATGTTTCAATGCATTAGCCTGCAAATCACATTTGTTTATTTCTTTAAAATTTTTTTAATAAAACTCTTAGTATAGGTATCTGTGATCTATATATATAAAGTTTTATTATTTTTGAAAATGTAAATCGATTTTTTATTTTTAAAATAAAGGGACTCTAGTCTTTTTTTAAAGGACTAAAATGCCCGATTTTCACAGATAAAAATATATATATATATATACGTATTTTTAAAAATGATAAAACTTAATACGTAAATTAAATATACCTAGATTAAAAATTTTAAAATTAATTTTAAAAATAAATAAAAATAGAATTTGCTATCGATGCATTGAAACTAACCCCGGTTTATGCTGGGCGTGTAAAAAGCTAGTGGTTAAAATCAGTACGAGACAAAATCACATCCTGAGGAGCAGAGAAAATGGCGCTTTTTCAAAAATATCAGATTTTGGATTTTTGAACGGCAAGTGGAGCCATTTTGCGGCCGTCAAGCGTCCGCGAGCAACGATCAAAAAGGTAATTTTACATGCGTCAACGTCCGAAGCCGTTGCTAAAGATTTTGATCGGTATAATGGCTGGGTGTCGGCTTTTAATGCGTGTTTATTAGTACAAGGGTTTATTTCAAGGATACAAGATTCTCGTATAGAATTTTTATTTTTATTTTTTAAAAATAAATGTTCAATTTTTAAGATAATATTTAAATTTTCAATATAATTCTATTTAAAATCTTATATCATTTGAAATACGCCCTGAATGATTTTTATTTCCATTTTCACCTTTCTTTCTATGGAATACATGCTCATCTGAATAGTTTGCCTTCCTTTTTCTTTTCTTTTTTTAAAAATGATTTCTTATCTTCCCGTAACAAATTTCGTTTATTATATGTATTTCTCGTTTATATCTCAGATGGCTTCTCAATTATTCCCAATGAGAGCAGCGGTTGCATGACCAAAGCTGGTTTCCCATAAAAAAAAAATTCGTGTAAATTATTTATTTCAAAGAAACAGATCTATCCTTTATCAAAAAAAAAAAAAAAAAAAGAATCAGATCTATAAAGTAATAAAATTAAATTTTATAATCCAAGCATCTATTTCAAAGTATTCAGGATGCTTGAATGAGATGAAATTTTTTTTATTTCAAAGATAACTTTTTCAATTTTAATACAATTTTTCATTTTCTAATAAAAATTTTTATATTTTTAATATCATTTTTTCTTTTATTAATTTATATCACTTTATTCATATCTCATTTTTTTGGTCCCATTCAAGCCCCGCAAGTGAATACGAATGCATCCATGGTGCATGCGGTGCAACATTGGAGGGGTAGGCAGCACGAGTTGCTACTCGGCATTATCTCACCGCCTTGCTTGGTGCGCCATATAATGCCAAAAATGCACATGAAAACATTGAATTTGCTCCGGATAAATAATCAACCTCGTCCTTAAACTAACATGATGAATGATACCTTTTGTCTATAAACTTTTTTGAGGTCTCTTAAATAATTGGCCGGCTGGGTATTCGAATGTGTTAGGCAACAAGAAAAAAACAAAAGAACTCAACTTTTTACCGGTGTTTATATTGGTTTTGGATTAAATGCATCTCAGGGCACTTCGTTTTGGTGTGCCTAGAAGCTAGTGCCCATATGATGCATTAATCTTTTTTTATTTTTTTAAAAATATTTTATAACGTTGTTAATCTAAGTATATTTAATATATAAGATAGCTTTTACAATTTTGGAGAATTGTAAATATTTCTGAAAATTTTAAAAACAACTACATTTTAGTGATTTTTAAATGACTAAAATGCCTCTATTTTTAAAAATTCAAAATTTGGTAAAACTTGATATATATGATAAATCACTTAGTTAATAGTTGTATAAAAAATTTTCAAAAACTTTAAAAACATAAAATTTTGTACCTAAGTGCATCAAAGCTAAGTGCACTTGGGTGTACAGCATCGGACTCCTTTTTTACATAACTAACATCTTTTTTATATAATAAAAAAAAATACTCTTTATAGTTTTCTTATTTTTTAATCATTATTCATATCTTTTTGTATAACTACCCAATATATTTAACTTTGTATTCCTTTTATACTTCATTTATCTAAAATATGACAACTACATTTGACTATAATTCCTAATGTATCCATCATATTTTTCAAACGCTAAATATACTCACTGTGTTTGCTTGCAATCCTGAATATGCTTATTCCATCATTAGCCATTTGGTAACTTCATGGTAGCCTAAATAACTGTTGGTTTAATTTTTATAAATGCCAAGACTACCTTTAGTGCAAGCAAATAAAATATGAAGTGAATATCCATGGTGTAAAGTATAAAAAATATCCTTACATGTGTTAAGTGTTTGGATTCAGATAGAGATAGTTAAGAGTTGTAAAAGAGTAAGATTCTTTTGAGGAGCTTAAAGAGTAACAAGAGTCCTCTTTGGAAATCCTTGTACCTAGGCATTAGGATACTTTATGTTTTTATAACCATCTAGATATGGTTATTTCCATATCCCCTAAAGAAGCATGGTAAAAGATGTGTAAGATTAATGTCAGTTCTCTTAGGGGGTGCTATATGGCAGTGAGAAAACAACCATTCAGGCAAGGGAATAGAAGGTCATTTATGTGGCCTTTACATTTGTCCCCCATTTATTTTTTCGCTGCTATGGTAATAGGGTTTTTAAACTCATTACTATTTTTGGTAGGATTTCTATTATTTTCTTTAAAGTTGACATTTCAAGCATCATGTTCTTTCCTTTTGGGTTCTAAACATCATCAATGGGGGACAATCTAAATGAGAGGCGAGGAAAGGAAAGAATCTTGGGCAGACTTGAGGTCGATTGTTGAAGGGGGTATGTGGATCGTATAGGGCTTGTTCATTTGATGGACTACCATTTTAGGAGAATTGCAGAAAATTTAAATAAGGCACAAGAAGAGTTGAAGAATTAGATGAGGTATGAATGGGTCTCTCGTGGAATAGGCCAAGAAATCAAAAATCGAAGCCGATGGTTTGAGGAAGAAGTTAGTAAAAATAATGGCAGACAATGATAAGAAGGTTCGTGCTGCTAATGTGAAGAGTCACAAGAAACATGAGCATTGTGAGGTATTAAAAGAACAACAAAGAAGGTTATTAAAGGTCATGAGTATTTATAGTTCCAGTTGAAATAAAAAATGTATGTATTTGCACGATAATGGATGTAGATCCAAAGTTTGTTATTAGCAGGATTAGGGTATGATATGTCCAAAAGCGAGGATAAGGCTAAGGATGTTGACAATGATACTATGGAAGGAGATAATCCTATAGAGGAGTAAATTCTTTTTTTGAGGAAGAGGTAGATGAAGTTATATTAACTTTAAATATGTCTATTGGCTTATTATGATTTGGTAATAGTGATCTCTTGCAACAATGTGAATCTTTTTTATGTTGGACATCAACGTTTATGGATATTGTAAATAATGCTTTTGGCATATTCTTGGTATTTTTCAGCATTGAGTTATGGATTAGAAACTTTTGTGTTTGAGATTATCTTGACTCTTTTGTGATTATTGCATCCTTTTCGCGATAGCTTATTTGTAGGCATTGGAGGCTTTTGTTATGGAGTTTAGTAGTGGTCATTTGATTTTTCGTAATGGGATCTTATTGTCCTTGACATGGCCATCGGACCTTTTCGCTATGAGAATTGATTCTATTTTGTGGTCACAAGAGTCGTTATCTACAACACCATTGTCGCTTTTGTGGGCATAGAACCCTTTTTGATGAAACACCATTGTCCCTTTTCCGGGCGTTGGACCCATTTCTGGTGAGATGCCATTGTATCTTTTACGTGCATATGGCCTATTTGTGGTGAAATGCTTTTATCTCATTTGTGGACATAGGGCCTCTTTTTAAGAGTAAAAATGCCTTGCATGTTCAGCGTTGCACACTCATGATTGTCCTTTGTTTTCGAGTATGTATGAATTGAATGACTTTTTTATGAGAAAAGGTAAATCAAATTTTGGCAAAAACTTATGATGGTTGTTTTCTAAAGAAAAGATAGCATTGCGAAGAACTAAGTATTCAACTGTATAGGATTTACAATTTATCTTTTGATAAAAATATCTAGCTAACTTATGCTGGTAGAGGCAAAGTCTTTTGTGGAACTTCATCACGGATTTCATCTATGAAATCTAGATTTTCTTATTTTTGGATATTATTTGATAATGGGATATGGGAGATATGATAATTAACATGGAATGTTTTGGTAGACATAATCGCTTCTATACCATATACTAATTTAAAGCAGGTATGTTCTATTGCTTATTTAGGTGTTGTGTCTTAGGCCAAAATCACACTAGGCAGGAGTTCAATCCTTTTTGTAAAGCTTCTTTTAGTGTCTTATTTGTTTTCTCCACCTATGTGTTACATTAGGATAGGCAATAGAAGCAAATTTATCTTGGATTCTATTGTTGTCATAAAAATGTTTAAAATGTTAGCTAACAAATTATTTTTCATTATCTAAAATAATGATTTATAGTAAGCTAAATCAATATACTATTTGGTCCCACATAATATTAATTATCTGGGTGGAAGTAACGGTACTTAAGGGTTTAGTTTTTACCCATTTTGAGAAGTAATCAATGATAACAATAATAAATTGTAGCTTTTTGGAGGCGATTAATCGTAGACTTACCTAATCAATGCCCCATTACCAAAATGGTTGTTGCTTAAAAATGAGAGTAATGGAGTTATGGGAGTACGAGATATTGAGGCATACCGTTGACACGTAGTGTATTTGTTATTCTTTTGCATCTTTCTAAATGTTAGGCTAATACAATTCCACATGAAGAATTTGATGTGCAAGCATACACCATCCCAAATGGTCGTTGTAACATACTTGGTGCAATTCTTTTAAAATGTGTGGAACATCCAAGGGTGAAATACAATGAAGTAATGTGGTGGCTATTGACTTACGATAAAGTTCTCCATCTAAGAGTGTATAATAGGCTACCTATCATCGAATTTGGTTAGCTTCTTTATTGTCATTGGGTAGGTGATTATAAGATAAATATTGACTAGTGGAGTCCTTCAAGCAAGGAGGCTATGTATCATGAAATTATATCAGGGAGACGGCAAATGAGTATAGTTGCATCAAGTGAAATATTGGAGGTTAATTTAGCTAGGGTGTTAGCATCAGTATTGTTTAGCAGACATTTTTTGAATGGAAAATTAAGGTATTTGCATTTTTAGATTTTTACAACGTAGTAGGCACATAGCCATGCCATCATCTTTTCCTTCAAAACTACTATTGACCTAATTGACAACTAGGTTAGGATCAGTGAAAATCTTGATGTGCTTTACCTTAAAAGATACATGATGTGAAGTCCTTAGTAAAGACCTCCATATTCGGTCACATTGTTGGAGGCGTTGAATATAAAGTGGATCGCAACTTTCAATTGGGTTTTGTTAGGTGTTATTATGAGTAGACATGTACCACCTTGTGCTTTATTGGATGAACCATTGATATATAGGTCCCAATGTTCAGCAATGGGAGTGTTTGCATCAATAAGTGCATTTATCTAATTGTTTTTGTTGTCAAAACAATGTTTGCCGTTTGTGAAATTAGTGAGTATATCAGTAATATCAGTAAGGGCTTGCCCTTTTCTTGCTTTGAGCTATTGAAAATGAATGTCAAACTCTGATAGTTTTGAGGCTCATTTCATTAGCTTCCTCAGGATGTTAGGCTTATATAGTAGTTGCTGCAATGGATGGTTAGTATAAATAAATATAATGTGTTTGAAAATAGTGATTTAATTTTTAGAAGCCATTATAAGAGTGAATAGGTGTTTTCTAGCATTTAATAACATGTCTCCACATCATGCAATACTTGACTTACATAGTAAATGGGGTGTTGCATCCAATGTTGTTAGAATTAGACTGGATCGGGAATTGGTCATGGTTTCGATTCAATTAAAGCCGGTTCTGGTTGGCTTAAACAAACTACCCAAATTGCTCAAACTTTGGTCGAACTGGCCTGATCTTCTACGACCGGTCGGAAATCCGGTGATTTCCGACCGGTCAAAAAATATTTTATTTTTTATTTTTTTTGAAAAATAATTTTATAAACATGTTAATCTAGTTATATTTAATCCATAAACCAAATTTTACCATTTTTGGATATGTATATATATTTATTTTGGATTTTTAAATACAGGGGTATTTAAGTCATTTTAAGAATATTTAAAATGACTTAAATACCCCTGTATTTAAAAATTCAAAATAAATATATATACATATCCAAAAATGATAAAATTTGGTTTATAGATTAAATATAACTAGATTAACATGTTTATAAAAAAAAATTTCAAAAAAAATAAAAAAAAATATATTTTTTGACCGGTCGGAAATCACCGGATTTCCGACCGGTCGTAAATGATCAGTCGTCGTATTTATGGTCACACCAAATTTGGTTAGTTTGGGGAGACAAGGGCAGCCTCGAAAAATGCTAGAATGAAAATGCCCACCGGTTGCCTACCAGTCTCGTCCAGTCATCACTCATCTTCCCAAAATCAGATTTAGATTTCAGACCTAAATCCCGCCAAACCTCTCCCGCCCCACCGAATCGGCCAATCCAATCTTCGATTTTCTTGATTTCTTCTCGATCATCAGCATCCTCTGGCGTCTCCGACTCTCCACATATCTTCTCTGTCTCCATTTATGCAAGCAATCTTCTCCCTTTTAGTTTCGGCAGATCCTCTTCTCCCTCTCCATTCCGGCAGACTTTCTTCTCCAGTTCTCTCTCTCAATTTTGGCAGGCTTTCTTCTCCGGTTTGCCCTCTCTATTCGGTAGGCTCGTCTCTCTTTCTATTCTGAAGGGCCCTTGCACATTGCTGCTGCTCTTCTCTTATGCCTCACCTCTTGCTCGTTGGCTGCTCTTCTCCAACTCCTCACGTAGGCACTGTGACATTGCTCTTCTCCCTTTCTAGTAGCTGTAAATAGCCTATCAACCCCTGCTCTGTTGCCACCAATAGTGGCTTGTTGCCCCTGCTCCAGCTCCTTCCTATAGCTGTTTGACATTGTCATTTGCCAGTTGCCTGCTTAGGTGCCTAGTGCCCATATCACAGACTCCTACTAGAAGCTTGCAACGGTAATTTTTCTGGAACTTGCCACCAGAGACCAGACAGGCGCCATGCAAATTGGAAGTGCAATTTTTTAAATATTAAAGAATTTCCCATTGCAATTATTAAAGTAATAATCTATCTAAGATTATCTGCTACAACTTGTATTTGGATGTGATTTTTATTAAATTAATAATCTGTACTCTGAGATTGTTTTGTTGCAACTTGCTTTAGAAAAGCTATCATATTCATTGCAATTTATCTATTATTCAATCGTCTCTTTGAGAAAATGTTGTTAATTGCATGATTTTTAACTATAAATATTGTACTATCCTAAGCCAGTGTTTGGTCATCATGTCATCATCAAATCCATCTAGAAGTGAAAATCAGTCTTCTATCGCTACAGGATCAAATGCATCTCTAGCAGCTAATAGTACAACAAATTTTGATCCAAAACTTACTAGGGGCAGAATTGATCTTGCATGGAATCATATCACCGAATTAGAGAAGAATAAATACAAATGTCTATATTATGGGAAGATTTTCGTAGAAGGTGGAATTCATACAGTAAAAAAGTATTTGACAAATATAAAGGGTGATGTTGTTGCTTGTAAAAAGATCCCACCTAATATAATTCTCAAGTTGAAGAATGACCTTCATACTAGTAGTACCACTGCAACTACTAGTAAAAAACTTCCTGTTCCAAAAACTAACCCGTTTTGTGCTTATAGAATTATTGATGATGATGATGATGTTCTTAAGGGCCCTAGCTTGAAAAGAAACTTGGAAGGTAGTTTAAAAAAAATGAAAGGACCTAGTGGGAGTGTGCAATCGACTATCAAGAGTGTGATGACCGATAAGAATGAAATTGAAAGGGCATATTCAGGAATAATAAAATGGTTTTATGCCTCATGTATTCCATTTAATGTTGAAAATTCATTATACTTTTAATTTATGTTTGACTATACATGCTTAATTGAATATAGATTTAAAGTTCCTACATATCATGATTTAAGAGATTTTTATTAAAAAAAATGCGAGGGAAGTAAGGGATCAAATTGAATCATTTAAGGGAATGTGGAAAGAATTTGATTGCTTTGTAATGACTGATGGGTGGACAGATCAAAAGGAAAGGACTTTGATAAATTTTCTAGTATATACACCTAAGGGAACTTTATTCTTAAAGTTGTTGATGCTTCAGAACATTCAAAAACTGATTAAATGGTTTATGAATTACTCACCATTATTATGGATGAAGTCGTAAATAGAAATGTTGTACAAGTAATGATTGATAATGCATCTAACTATCGGCTTGTGGGTCATTACTAAATGATAAATATTCATTTATTGTATAGACACCATGTGCTACACATAGTATTGATTTGATGCCAGAAGATATTGCAAAGATGGAAGATGTGAAAGAGGTGATAGAGGAAGCTCGTTCTCTTTTAATATTTATTTATAATCATTGCTTTATTTTTTGCTTGATGAGAAAATTTACTAGTGGAAAAGAAATTATTCATCTTGCAATAACTCGTTTTGCAACAAATTTTATAGTATTGCAAAATATGTTAAACTCTATAACAAACTATGGGCAATGTTCACATATAGAGAATGGATAGATTGTAAAAGAAAAAATTCTCAGAAGGGAAAAATTGCTTCTAATTTAGTTTTGAGTTCTTCATTTTTGAAAAGATGTGAAGTAATTATGAAAATATTTAAACCACTTGTTCGTGTGTAACGAATGGTAAATAGTGATGAAAGGCCTGCAACGGGATACATTTATGAGATAATGCATAAAACTAAAAAATGCAATGTAGAAGACTTTGAAGAAATTTAAAATGCCTTGTGATCTCTACCTGACAATTGTGAATAATCGATAGAAAAATCAAATTGGTCAGCCTCTTCATTTAGCTGGTCATTATCTGAATCCATAGTTTCACTATCATATGGTTCAATTAAAAAAGACAATAACAATATAAGGGTTACTTCAAACTATCCATTGATTGACTCATGGAGATGTTCATGTCCAAACAAATATTATTCATGAGATAGATTCATTTCACTGCGCGCATGATAATTTTGGAAGTCCAATTGCTCTTCATTCTCATTGTACCTTATTCCCAGGTGTATGTATCAACTCTTAATCCTTATAAATTAGTTACTTATTTATAAATACTTAATTAATATACTAATGGTGGCTTATTTGTTGTAGTTATTTGGTGGCAAACTCATAGATCTGGTACTCATAACTTGCAAAAAGCGATGTGAACATTTTAAGTTAAACATGTAGTTCATCTGGATGTGAACACAATTGAAGTGTTTTTGAAGACATTCATACAAAAAGAGGAATTGACTAGAACAACAAAGACTGTGTGATCTTGTACATGTCCAATATAATTTATGATTATTGGATAAATATAAACTCTCATGACTAGTTTTTAAGAAATGCAAATTAACCATGTTTTATTCCAAGTAATCTCTTTGCATTTTTTTATAAGAAGAAGAAGAAATATCAATATTATGATCCAATTTCTTTAGAAGATACTGATATACTGGAGGAGTGGGTGGTAGAATAAGAGTCTCCATTATTGATAAATGAAGACATTGACACTTAGTTACAAATAGATCAACCAAATAATAGAAAATAAACAAAAGAAGTTGATAACTTTGGTATTATACTATTGTTTTTATTCAATTATGTAAAAATAATAGTTTCATTAGAAAAATGGTAGTCTATAACTAATGTTTTCATTTTTTACATTTTTATTTATGGACTCTAATTGTTGGGCAAGATGAAGATGTCATTGTTGACCTTCGTGAAGAAGAAACTTGAATACATTTTTTTATTTTTTGCAATGATTTGAATTGTGGATTTGTAGTGAGAATGATGTGTTTATAGACTTTTAACATAAATTGGTGAGAATGATTGTTAGTAGACTTTTAAAATGTTATATTTGGTAAGAATGATATATTTATATACTTTTGAAATCCATTTTTGATAAGAATGATGCATTTAACAATTTATAGGCTTCTAAATTTTCATTTTTGTTGAATACAGGAGATGTTCTTAATTTTTATATTATTATGGATGATTTAATTGTTCAAATTTTCAACACTTACTGATTTATTTTATTTCTTATTTTGCTAAGTATGTTTATAGAAATACAATTCATAAAGGTACCGAGATAAATAGGGAGAATTCAAAAACCAACAGTCAAGCATCAACGTTTAGGGCTTATTACAAATTTAAGCCTTTCAGGTTAGTTCACGTAGTTAATTTTTTTAATATTCATGCTTAAAGATTTTTTAAATTTGTTATATCCAATATTCATGTTTAAAGATTTTTAAAAACTTGCTATTAGTTTTTCCCGCATGTTTTGTACTTCTATTGTGATTTTAAAAATCTAACATAATATATATATATATTTCGAATTAGACCAGTTTCTTTACTAATTTAATCACCAATTCGATTTTAACAACATTGGTTGGATCCCCCTATTTAAGCCAACAAGTATTATGGTAAGCAGCTAAATATATAGAAAGGGTGTCACCCATGTCTGGTTTGATCAACAATGGGATCGATGACAAGTATTCTTCCGGTCTTAAAAGGCAATCACACATTCTTTCGTCCATTAAAATTCTTCATTTTACATTAGAATCTTAAAGAAATGTAGAGATTTGTAAGCAACTTTTGAAATAAATTTATGTAAAGCAGCAAGATGCCTTCTGGGTTTATATATGTCCTTTCTTTTTTATGGGTATCCATATTTATAATGGCCTTGATTTTAACCCGTGAGAATTTTTTTTGTTACTCCAAATATACATTTTGTGGATTCAATTTCATGTTGAAATATTTAAAATTGTAAAGATTTCATTTAAGTCTTTTATATATTGCGTAGGGTCTTTGCTTTTATTATTATATCATCAACAATTATCCCGATGTTCCTATCAGTTTGTTTAGCAAAGATTTTGTTTATTATTGTTGATAGGTAGTACTTGCATTTTTGAGGCCGAAAGACATTACTCGATAATAATATATTCGTTCTTCAATGATAAAATATATTTTTTCAATCTTCAATAGAAATTTTATTCCAATAATATCTAAAAAAAAATCCATAAAATTGAAAATATTATTACCCATAGTTGAGTTAATCAATTGGTTGATATTGGGTAAGGGATAACTACCATTAGGGGTGGCTTTGCTCAGGTTTGTATAATCAGTACATAAATGTCGTTTTCTAATTGGATTTAGGTACTAGGACTACATTAGATAATCATTGAGGATATTGTACTTCTTTGATAAAATGAGCTACTAAAAGTTTACTTATTTCTTGTGCAATTATTTATTGTCTTTCAAGTGCAAAATTTATTTATTTATTTTATTTTATTGGTTTGGTTTTTAAATCTATATTTAACTCATGGTTAGGTATTGATGGATGCAAATCAATTAAAGTAAATGCATTCTATATGAAGGTGTCACAATAAGTGTGTAAAAAGTTGGTCAATGTGATTTGGAAAAACAAGTTTGTAGAGGTACCTGTAACGATGTGTTGAGGTGTAGTATTCCTAATATTCATTGTGCCAGTGGGCTCAATTTTGTCCTAAGGCATTATGCAATTCATGGGGCTGTTTTTATTTACAGGCAGCTAGATAACAATAGCGAGCTATTTTTTAGTCTCCTTATGTAGTGCCTTTTCTTGCAAGTATTGAAAATTTCATGCCAAGGTTGTATATGGAGACGTCAACTTGTAGTTTATTGAGAGTAGTGATAATTGATGATTAATAATATATTTTGTAGATATTTTATACTAATTTGTGGGAGAATTATTTGAGTTTAATGTGAAATTTATGTTAAAATATGTCTTTGCAATATTTGGGGACTAAATATTTATTTCGAAATTTTTTGAGATCCTTCAGCTTGAAATTACATTTTTTTAGTTGTTGCCTTGAAACAAATTGTGTTTGATATAACTACTTCAGTAATTTGGATTCAAATTATTTGGACACTTGTTTGTTTGATCAATTAATAATTTAAATATTTATTTTATGTACGCTAGCATATTCTAGTGTGGGGTCCAACATTTATATCAATCAAGCAGCATAAATTCCGTGATCACGTGCCATATGCTTAATTGCTAGTGGGGCTCACCATTTAAAACCAGAATTTTATCTCCAAGAATTCAACCGTTCATAAACCAGACCACCTCCGAACCATACAGAAAATTGGGCCGCTACTTTAGTCAATTAAATCAAATCCCACCGTTCAAAGCCGTCCACGTCCAGAAATACATCAGCATCAAACCAGAATTTCAGCAACTGCCCATTTAATCCTAGCCGTCCACATTGAGATCTTGAAATCCCACCATCTAGATGTAATCCAGGCTATGCATTCAATTAATTAAAGGAGCAAAAAATATCATGTCCAGAAATTCAACCGTTCAAAAAAAAGCCAAGCTGCATCTAAACCCAACCGTGGGCCCCAGAAAAATACCCATGCTTGATCACTATCCAGCTTGGTTGGATGCAGATTAAATATCAACGGGTCCATTCATTTGAAGCGGCAAAAACCGTTCAGCACAACGACCTGAAATAATGCATCTCGGTGGTCCCATCCGCTAGCTCAACTGTACAAGTTCAGTCCTTCTCAAGCAGCAGTTGCGCAAGATGGATTAAATGCATAAGGTTATTGGAGGACTCATACTTGAAATTTGAGCTTGCTGCAGGAGTAGTGATAGTAGCTTTTTCTTCAATCCTGTTGACTAATTCAGTGAGTTGCCCTTTCTCGATAAGGCCTTCAATGATGTTCTTTAGTTACATACATCATGCCATGGAGTGCACATGGTCCAATGCAAAGTATCTTTTTTTGGGAGGCTCTCACTTAGTTAGGCTAAATTTTGTCCTACAAGGTAATCAAATGGGCGTATTTCTTATACTCGAACAACAAGGGTTTTCTTTCGTTTTGACCCCTTTTATCTCAAGCGTATTGATCAGAACTTTGGGGTCTATTTCTCCCAAACTGGTTCCAAGAAAACCCCTTGTGTATTTCAATGCGAATTGCCTCTTTGTCTAGCATTCTTCAACCTAGAATTTGATTGGTTATGCTCCATGGACAGTAGTGAGAAATAAAAGATGAAAGTAAGAAAAATGTGCGAGTAAAAAAAGTTAGAAAAAATTCTTTTCCATAGACGGGCGCCAAGTGTAAATGATAAAAAATATCCTCATATGTGTAGTGTTTTGGAATCAGATAAAGACGGTTAAGAGAGTGAAAAGTAGGACTCTTGAGGAGTTTAAAGAGTAATAGGAGTCCTCTTTGAAAATGCTTGTCCTTAGGCATAAGGATATCTTATGTTTTTATAGCCATCTGAATATGCTTATTTTCATATCGCCTTAAGAAGCGTCATAAGAGACATGGGAGAAATACCCATTCTTTGTTAATCATGGGGCAATATGTGGCAGCAAGAAAACAAGGATTGAGGCAAGGAAATAAGATGTCATTTATGTGGCCTTTATATATGGTAACAACCATAATCGATTTTGGCAGAAGCACATCAAATCTCTGCCAGTCAATTTTGGTGCAAGCCAGCTGCCGTCGTTGCAAAAGGGGAACTCAGCTTGGCGAAGAAGTGTTTTTAGGTATGGTAACCTCAGGGTGTACACGAAATCTGTGCATATTTTCCATTTATTAATGATCCATACACCGATGATTCAACTTATTAAAAAGATTATAAACCATTCACTTAGCCTATTAAAAACTAATACAAAAATTATAAATTTAATTATTGGTTGAAATCATCTAGACATGGCTTTTGTGAGTACAATTTTTAAATTGCACCTTTAGTGCATCGAATCATTACTTCCTTGATTTGACCAGCAATGCATTGTGTATAAATCTGCTCCAATAACCGACATTATCTCATCGTCTTGGCACCATGATCCAACAGAGTATCAACCAACGTATATAAAGGTAGAAGAACTCATCGTTGCCACATCTTCTTCGTTAGTGTATCATTTTTTAAGTGTCTTTTGATTTTTTTTTAGGTGAGAAAGAAGCCGGCTGATCATTTGCGGCCACATGCGTCCGGCCCCAAAACGTATTTTTCTATTTTTTTGTAAGTGAGGGTCTTGCTTCGAGAAAGGCACACTCAAAAAGAAAGCAAACAGATTGTTATGCATCACGGTTGTGAGTCATGGTTTTTAACTGTCTGATACTCTTATCTCATGACAAGGAATGTAATATTAATCATATGGGGCTCCCCTCATGTCTCCTAATGACTCGGTTTTGTGAATGGAATTGAATTGGTCGTCCGGAAGGAAGTTAGGGGTATTTTGGTAATTAAAATTATTAGCTCGCGGATATTGTGATGAGAGATATTTTTCCAAATCTGAACGTTTTAGGGATATTAGAAATACAATAAAAAATTTTATGGCATTTTACAAGGAAAATTTTGCCCTTTATCAATCTCAGGTAGGTGGTGGAGTTGAGCGCCGCGAATGTGAGAAGTTTCATGGTCAATATAGCTAATTGTCAAAGGAATCATGTATAGCTAGCTGTGAGTGCTAACTTATATGGATAAAATGAGTCGTATATGCTCAGGTTTGTGTGTAACTCGAGCTCGTGAAGGTAGGATTTTGTGAAATCTAAAATAATTTTAACTTAATTTGTAAAATTTAAACTCTAATTGTATTTAAGTAAATCAAATTCGGGTTGAAATTTAGCTTGGAAATCAAGTTAACAAATTTTCATTTAAGTTAAAAGAAATAAGACTACAATTTTTATGTGAATATAAATTAATAAATTATCTAAAAAATAAAAATATCTAGTTTAAATTTAAGAAAATCATGATACTATAATTTATTTTTAAAAGAAAATTTATCTTTTCCAAAAAGTTAAAAGAAGAAAATAACAAATGTAATGGTAAATATTATGACAGAAATGTAGATATAAATGAAAATGATATAGTTTACCTATAACATAATTTCAACCCGATAAATATCTATGGGGTGTAATGCTTGGCTGCTGGCCAAAAATCAACCGATTGGTTGTAGAGGATCATGCAGCAATATCTATACAATAATATAAATATGCGAATATGAAAAATATTAGTTAAGTATTATATATAATAAAAATTGGGTTCGGATTTCTTAATTTTGGGTTTTGCAATAGCAAGTCCAAACATTTAATTTTCTTTAAGTTTGAGCTTAAGTGGCACACTTAGCACACGTAATCGTAGCTATGACTTTTTATACAAAGAAATTTTTGTAAATATACCGACAAAGTTTGACCAATATTGTATCTGTGTCTCTAAGTTTGCTCATATTGCAAATATACCCACAAAGTTTGCATGAATCACAAATGTGTCCCTTCCATTAGGAAGCTGTCAGATTTTTTAAAATGACGATAATGCCCTTTAATTGAAGTGATACACTTGCAATTTTTCAAATATTTGCTATCCCGTTATTATATATTATTTTAGATATTTTTGCAAATATGCTTATAATATTTGCAAAAATTATAAGTGTATCATTTGACTTAAAGGGCTTTATTATGCTTTTACAAAAAATTTAGTAGCGTTATAATGAAAGGAACATACTTACAATTTTATACAAGCTTTATGGACATATTTGTAATATCGGTAAACTTAAGGACACAGATGTAATATTAGTAAAATATTTGCAAAAATTCCTTACACAAATTTAGATTGTACCTAAGGAAAGTACAGATTTTTAGGTGGCGTGAAAATCATTCCCTGTAAAGTCTAATCTTCTTAGGAGGGATTCTTAGTAAGCCTCTATGCCTTTTCTCCAAAACTAGGAACAAGACCATAACTTTTGGGAATGCTTGCATATAATAGAGAAAATTCCAATCTTAAGAAAGTTTTCCTCTAATACAATTGGCAATACTTATGACTTTCTCTTTACTCTCTCAAGGATCAATGAAAAGTATCTCTTGGTATTGTATATTTGTATATGCTAGGGAATATTCTATCTCAGGGTCAAAACGTTTAAGGAGGGAGCTCAAAAGTAAACTCAGCAACTTTGATGTTAAACAAGGTTTTCAACATTGTGGGTAGTCGCTGTCATTTGGATGACCAAGTGGTTGACATGAGTGAGTTAAGGACATATAGGGTGTGGGGTGCTGGGTTCAAAGTTGGATAAAAACATTTGTCTCATTACCCTTCCCTTTGAGTTATTCTTTATTAGTTACTTGGTCATGCAAGATAGGTGACATAATTTTTTTAAACATAGCATTAGGTAGGCCTTCAAGGTGGTGTAGACCAATCGAGGGAACTACGAAGCTTAATGTGGATGCTAAGTTGTAGTGTTCGCAATAAGGTGATGGATTTTGGAACTCTGGACCGGATCATTGTGGCATGCTCACTGTAGCAAATTGATGGGGAAAAAAAAAAACTGGATTCAGCTAACCCCTTATGGATGGAAGCAATAGCTGTTTTCATGGGATTAGATGGCTGGAGGAGTTAGGTTTTGGCCACATTGTGATTGAGAATGACTTTATGGTAGTTATAAACTGTCGGACAGGTAATGGCTTCTCACTGTCAAATTTGAAGTTTCTAATTAATGAGATCAAGAGATATGTTTCTTATTTCGAGCAGGTGGTTTTCTCCCTTATATTAAGGAGCGGCAATCAGCCAGCTCACACTTTAGCTCACCTTGCTCTTTCTCTTGATGTTTGTGGTCATGTATGGGGTAGTGTCGCTCCAAATTATACTGTTGAACTCCTGTACAAGGATTTTTCCTGCGTGCTGAATGAATAGTTTGGACCAGCTTCCCTACCAGCTTCCCTTCCGGCCTCTGCCTATGGCCTCGGGCTTGGCTCGGGGGGAAGGAGGGAGGGTGCGGGAGAGGTTTGGGAGTCTCAATTTTAACTTTTATGTTAAATTTAAAGAATAAGAAAACATTTTTTATCTATAGTAAAAAGCTTGATTAGACATAGGTGATATAACAATATTAT
Source organism: Annona cherimola (assembly GCA_030490835.1). Taxonomy (NCBI): domain Eukaryota; kingdom Viridiplantae; phylum Streptophyta; class Magnoliopsida; order Magnoliales; family Annonaceae; genus Annona; species Annona cherimola. The sequence goes on along the minus strand of CM059975.1, from coordinate 76,964,880 downwards.
TGAAATAAGTTAAAAAATATATTACTCTGAAAATTTTATTTGCAACTCGAATTAATATTTTGGGTTGACAATTCTAGTAAAATTTTAAATTTTAATTTTTAAATATTTATTACATCTTGAATTACAGCTTGACCTTAATAAATATATATATATTAACATTCTAAAAAATAATGTAGACGTAAATTTTGAATTGCTATTAAAATTGCTAAATTATGAAATAATAGTATTCATTTTTAAAAGGTATAAACGGCATAAACAATATATTTTATTTTATTGATAAATAATGCAAATGACATAACTTGAACCACATATATGTAATTAAGAAATAAAATTTTATCTATATAAACAAGTTATAAAGTTAAACATACATCTACATAAACCATATTCACATTAATAATCATAAAATTAAACACATAATTGCATTCATATAAGTTATATGGTTTATAAAAATAATTGTAGGGCGAGGTGGAACATGGTTAACCTGCCCCACCCTAATAATTGAAGCACTTGTCCCAAATCTTTACCCGCCCTGCCTCATCGGACTAAAATCCTTCCCTCAACCTTTTGTAAAAATAGAGCAGGTTAGGGTGAGTCACGGGGTCGACCTAATCTTATTTTCACACCTAATCTGATCGATGATTGAACCAATTTGACATGACCAAAAAAAAGTAGTTTCAATATTAACAATATTGTAACAAATAAGTTAGGGATGAAAGTGAGTCATATTGAGTTGGATTTGCCTAATATTAATCTTATTTTTTAAAATCTCACCTAGCCTTATGGTTAACACTAAATTAGCATAAGGTCAACTTAATTCTCACATTTCTTTAATAGTTCTTAGGATAAACTTCAAGTTGTTATTGAGTAGGAAGCCGGATAAAAAATATAAGTATTATAATTGTAAGAATCCACTTACCATCAAATATAAAATCATATTTATGTTAAATTTAAAGATTGAATATGTTAACATTTTACTAATTAGTGAGAGTAAAATATAAATAATGTAACAAATTATTGAAACAAGTTAACAAAATATATTTTACGAGAATTTTTATTTGCAACTTGAATTAATATACTAAATTGACAATTCAAGTAAATTTTAAATCTAAAGACTCATATCGAACTTGCGTTTTTAATCATTATAAGACAAAAAAATTAAATTAGAGTATAGTTTGTAGTAAATAATTTGAGAATTTTGAAGAAGATGAGAATAAGATAGAAAAGCAACTTGTAATTTTTAACAAATAAATACATAAGTAGATGGGTTCAAGACATAACCGCCCAACTTGACTTTAGTTTTGAATTCGGATTAAAATTTTTAATATATCCGTTTATTAGGTCATAAATATATTAATTTGGAATAACAGGCTGAGTCATGGGTTATACGTGCAGGCTTAGCAACCAGTTTTTAGCTCTCGTGGGGGTGCACCCAGTCAAAAATACGATTGTCTTCTTAGAAGAATAATACACCTACAGCTCCCCAAAGCCCAAAATAAGTTAATATTCATTTCGGTTGAAAGAGCCACCTTATCATCATATCATATCGTAGAAGCCTGGCTTAGTGTTCGATGCCTCTTACCAAGTCAAAAAGATTTTCCAAAAATTGATGCCATCAACATCTTGATTGTTTTCTTAGAAGAATAATACAACTATAGCTCCCCAAAGCCGCCAAAATTAATTAATATTCATTATGGTTGAAAGACCCACCTTATCATCATATCATAGAAGTCTGGCTTAGTGTTCAATGCCTCTTCCCAAGTGTATACGATTTTCCAAAAATTAATACCATCAACATCTTGCTAGCTATCCGTAAGACTTTTCAACCCTGGCATAAAACATAAAAGGGGTAAAAAAGCTTGTGACTTTTGGCATCTACCCCAGGCTGCTACGTGTCTTGCGCTGAATTCTCTCCTACCATATTCCTTGTATGTATTTGGATTCTCATTCGGCAAGAGAGCACCAACGGTCGAAGGCAGGCAAAAGAACACGATACCTTTCCAACACAAAGGTCAAAAAACGCCATAGAATGCATATCATTTTCTTCTCACAAGTACTCCCCACCTTCAGGGATTCTCTCCAGCCTATCTAATCCACCAATACCCTCGCATTCAGACATTCCCCTCTTTCTCCCAACGCCCAATTCATGGAGCTGAAGAGAAGCACGTCCGGCAGCATCGCCGACGAGCTCCAGATCATCAAAGCTGCAGCCTGGGCACGGTACATCCATGGATTGGGGTCCGAGAGGAAAATCTCCCGTGAATTTTGCGTTTCCAGGAGAAGCAGAGGCGCCGTCGGGCCATCTCGGTATAAGCTAGAAGCAATGAAGGACGCCAGCGGCAGCGGCGATCTGCAGCTGGAGCCATGTCTGGATGTCAAAGAGATCCCTCTTGCTAATTCTCATGAAGTTGACAGAATTTCCGAGCAATTGGCTTGTGTTTTAGGATCTACGGACTCACCTGATGATCATCGTAGTAGAAGTCCGTCGACAGTGATGGCGGCAGATGATGCTGCGAAGAGGAAGAAGGTGCGCAAATTGGGTGTTTTTTGGCTGAGACATGCTACCGCGATGAGTAGTTCAAGAAGAGACATAATTGAAACTAGACCAAGAAGTTGGGCTTTGCTTTTATGAAAATCCCTTCCCATGTATATGTATAAATATTTGATGAAAAATTTACTTCTTCAATTATATTTAAAATTGTTTATCTTTCATTCATCTTTTATCATTGTTCATAGGCTTCATCTACAAATGTATAATATCAATATAATAAAATAATTCTATGTTGAATATCAATTTAGAATTTTATTTTCAAAAATATCATCAGTAATGAGGACAAACGATTTTACAAAATGTTATTACATTCTAATATGGGCTTTAATCTATGTAATAATTTCATTTTTTTAATATCTAAATGCTTAATAGAAAATCTACTTTATCTATTATACTGAGAATCATTTATTTCATTATAGAAATATTTTTATTTGCATAATACTACTGTACATGAGCTCCTTCTATAAATATATAAAATCAATATGGTAAAAAAAATTTAATGCTAAATATCAATTTTTAAATTGTATTTTCGACATCTAAACTATCTAAAATATCAAAATTATATGAATAAATAATTCTAGAAAATATTATTTCATTTTAATACATATATAAATAGATATAAGCATTTTTTACAAATTTATATGAATATATATTTTTAAGAATGTAGCCATGCACAATTTGATTTAGATGAAACTTAGTATTTTATCTAAAAAAATATTACTAAATATAATGAATGGAATGAATTTTTTTATCAATCATCAAAATATTAAAAATAGAGAAAGTTACGTAAAAATGACTTTTACAATACCTTGTTGACTAAGTTAGGGTGTGTTTAGTTGGAGGTAAAACTTTTGATGAAAAGTTTTTGAGATAGAAGTTGTCACATTGATAGAAAATGATGTGATATAATAGGAGTAATGATGAGAAGTAAAGAGAATAAAGTTAAAATAGATAGGTTAGTTGTATAGATAGTTGTGTAGAAATGATTGAAAAGTAGGGTAGTTTGTATAGGAAAATGTGAAAAAATAATTAAAAAATAGAGTAGTTATGGAGAGTGAAAAGTTTTAGATTGAAAAGTTTTGGTTGACATATTTATATCCCAAACAAACACACCCTTAATGTCTTAGCGCAACAGTCACTGCAACCTATTAGGATACTAGACAACTAAATATCAGGATCAACAGTGACGGAAGAAATAATCACAGATGCAATTAGTAAACATTAATTACATATCTAATTTTTACTTTATAAAGTTTGAAATTTATATACACGAGTTTTTCTCAAAAAGAACCAAAATATTGGATTATGTAAGTACTCTAATCTCATTGTCCTAGCCCAATTGATCCATGAATCCTTTGGTGGTGTTTTCTTGTAGGCCTATCATCTAAAAATAAAATAAAAATATATAGTGAGTTCCGGCAAACTCAGCAAGTAAAGTAAGAAAGGTAAATTGAATAAAATCCCAATAATCAATGAGTAATAAGGCAGCAAATTAAAACTAATATTTTAAATCCAAACTCCAACTAAAACCAAATGCGATGTATGCAAATGGCAAAGCAGTTACTAATCCACTGTCCAAATGGTATTAGGTACCAAATAAAACAATGGGAAGATAATGGTATTTTACCCGAACATCCCATCAAGCAGAAGTACGAATAGATCAGGAAAACACTTTATTAAGACAACGAACAAGGGGGTAATTGATATCCTACTAGGATCATTACACATCTAAAGCCCCGCCACAACATATTATCTGAAATACTCTTCCTAGATAATCATAGTGTAGGTGTCAGTCTACCAATACTAGGCTAATTAAATATTAATATCAGATGGCTAAAAATAATCACGCGCTAATAACAAAACACCAAAGGCAGACGAGTTAAGTCTGGGGCTACAAGTAATATCACACTCTTACAATGCTACAATATCATAAAAGTCAATGGCTTGACCGGTAGGTCTACATTCATAGCTACCATGTCCAACATATCCCACGCTCCAATTCGGATATGTTAATAGTCTGTGCCCGGAATCTAACTTATAGTAAGTGTACTTAATATATAAGCAAATGATTCATTTAATCCACCTTAAAAAACTCATTTATAATAAATTTTTTGTTGTTTATTCATATACTTATTTATTTAAATGTATTTAGCATATAAATCAAGTTTTACTATTTTTAGATATGTGTATATATATTTTTGGATTTTTAAAGATAAGAGTATTTTAAATACATATATACACATGTATGTTTTAAAATCTTTAAAAAATATAAACATATCCAAAAATAGTAAAATTTTGTTTATATGTTAAATACACTTAAATAAACAAGTTATGAAATAAGCAGTGCATTTACGTAGTCCGAACTAACAAAATCACTCATTTATTTCTAAATCAACCTCTACAACCATGATCTATGAATATGTCCACATCCCTACAAACATATGCAATGTCACAATGCAAAATGTTGAGATATTGTCAAATTTGTTGTCATAATAAATCATTTGATCTGATAGCATTTATTTGTTTAAGAAATTCAAACATCGGTATCTAAGACATACATGCTCGAGCAAAGCGTTATACCATGAAGACCAACAAGGCGAGAGAGAGAGCTGCGCATATATTGTATAGAACTTTAACGGACCTTTTGTGTTTCACTAGGCTTCGAATTCAAGTCCTCGTACCGGAAAAATAACATTTTTCTCCAAATTAATATCAGAATTTCAATCATTCTCTTGTTTAATATAACTGTTGACACCCCACCATTGGGCCCAAAGATGGATAAATTAAAATGGATTCCAAGTCCAAGCAAATTCAAGACAAACAGGAAATTCAAGCCAACTAAGCGGGTCATTCCGCACTCAGCCCACAGGAGCGAAGCTCCACCAAGCCTCGAAGTAGGCTTTTCAACAACCAGACCAGGCCTACAAAGAGCGAAACTCCTACAGGCCACCTCAACGAGCTCCACAATGCAGCCCAAGCCTCAGAAGCAGGCTTCCCTACAACTCTGGGCCTCCACAACGGCCCACCAAACAAACAACGGGCTTAGCCAAGCTTAAGTCCACCAAACCCAAGCATATGGACTAAGTCCAAAACCCTTCAAGTGGCCCAAGGCCCATGATCTCAAACCAAGCTCAAGTATGTGGATCAAGTCCAAGCCTTCAAATGGCCCAAAGCCCATGATCCCCAACTCAAGTCCAAGCCCATGGACTAAGTCCATGACTCCAAGTGGCCCAAAAGCCCACTCCTACACCTATAAAAGGAGGAGCACCCCCCCTCATTTGGACACTGGAAGAGAGGCATCCCAAAGGGGAGGACGGGAATCTGCAGCAACGCCCCGGCGTCCCGGTTTTCACGCTCTCCAAGCAACAAGCCTCTCTTCCCATTTTTCCCTTTTCCATCTCTCCCGTTCTCTCAAATCTTCTTATTTTCCCCCTTTTACGCTGTGTAAACCGCCTCGGGTTGGCAGATTTCTCCATATTTGCTTCAACCCGTAGGCCGGAACCCATATTTTGTATTACTAGTGCCTTATTTCTTCAAATAGGGACTGATCTCCCTTTAAAGATCAATGGAGACTCCGTTTTTTCTTTATTTTTGTGTGTGTGTTTGAGTTAACGCCCAGGCAAGGTGGGTGCACGCGGGTCCGCGGATTCCAGCATAATACGCTGCCATTATGCTGCCAAATTTGTGACTCGACCCGAGTACGGAAAGCCCCGTCTTAGCCGTTATGCTGTCAAACCCGCAAGAAAATGCCCATACGCCAACTTTCCTAAAAGATATGAAGCCTAATGCATTTTACCCCATGTGAATGCAGGAAATCTAAGCCCACATTGCTTTCCAACACGATCCGAACTTCCAAGGCCCGGGAAACCATTCCGAGCCCACCGTAGCGCTCCCGGCGGGTGCTACAATAACGTAGCATCATTTTCCATGTACCATTCTTTGGGCACCCAGTTATACCCCGATTATTTATATTAATCAATTTACAGGTTTCTCGATTAATGCAAATTACTCAAATCATAGTTATAAATAAAATATTGTAAATCTATATACTAATTCTATTAAATTAATGATGATAATTACACTAATCTAGAACTACTTCATAAAAATTTACTAAGATTATTATATTGGTTTCAAATTTATATTTTTATCATATTATTACAAATAATTTACCTCAACTATTAAGCATCATCCTTATTTTTTTTAACATTAGTCAGTAATTACTTTAGCCCCAAATTTTAACATGATCAAAAGTATGCCCTTCCTAGATCATGTGAAATTTTAGCAACCCCGTTTTAGTTATTTAATTGAGAATGCTTTTATAAAACTTCTTTTCTATGTAACTTCTTTCATTTTGAATATTTTGATGATTGATAAAAACTCTATCTTATCTATTATATTTAGCATTATTTATACTATTTTGGAAATATTATGATTTGCCTAGTATTATTGTACATGAGTCACGCTTATAATTATATAAAATCAATATAATAAAATGATTTGTTAAATATCAATTTTAAAGTTATTTTTTCAACATCTAAACCATCTCAAATATTATTCCTATGTAGATAAATGATTTTGTAAAGTATTAGTATTTTCTAAAATATATATGAATGGAGATGTTATTATACTTTAATATATATGTTAATGAATCTAAGCATTTTTTCCAATTTGCATATGAGTATACCTATTTTTTAAGCAAATATGGCCTATACACATCTTTTATTTGGATGAAACTTAGTCTCCTAAATTAAGAAAATAATGTTAAATATAATGTATAGATTGAATTTTCCATTAAGTATCAAAAACTTAGAAGGATAACATGGAATGAATATTTGTTATTTAATTATCGACTTTCTAATAAATTATTAGGAGAACAATTTATACATTTTACTTTCATAATTTGTGCATAAGTCAGTAATAATTTATTTTAAATAAATATGATGTTTTCAACGTATAGATATATTCTTATTTTTTGTTGCAGCTGGAAATGCATAACGTGATCGGCGGCGGAACCCTGATCAAGTTATTTTCCAGCCCTATATTATAATTTTTAAAAATTAAAAATTATATGCTATAATATTCTTCAACCTATTTTATATCTTTATAAATTTTTTATCTATAAATTAATTAAGCACAATAATAAAAGTTTGGATATTTCTAAAGCGTGATCTTAGCCATTCAAGCTGTCCAAATTTGTGTTTACAGATTTTTAATGTGATTCGATTTCAATATTTCATCCCAATAATCTCATTATTCAAGGAATGATTATTAATTAATTAATGAAAATTTCCAATTTCATTAATTTCCCATCAATCTGCAATTTAAAATTCACTTTATATATTAACGTGATCAAATTTTTAGGGATCATCAGTTTATTATCTAAATTACCAACTAAAGCACCATACACACACACACACACACACACAAATACACATGGAATTGAAGATAATTATAGGCAACAACAATTCAACTGTCTGGATTATCTAGATGATGCATAAAATCATGATCTCAACCGTCAATTCAACCATACGCATGTTCCATTTTTAGTCAAAATTTGGTCAGAAGTTTATTTTACTGATCATATTGATCATGACCCATCATCAAGCATCAAAACCCTCAATTATAATTGAAACTATGACAAATCAAATTTGATTGAATCTGATTTTTGGTTGCCAGTATGGTCGGTAGCATAATCTAAAATCTTGTTTTCAAATTCACGACAAAAGAAAATTCCAAATTCGATTTCCTATCTCAACCGTTAATTGTAGGATTTATAAACAAAAAATTAAAACGTTAACTTAGATGATGAACATGATAAGTGATCCCGGTGGGCCACCAACAACTTCGCCATTATTCTCCTTCCTTCATAATTCTTCCTCCTCCAATGCACTGTCCACCAGTTGCCTCCCTCTCGAGCTTGGCAATTATCAAACCTTGGTTCCCATTTAAATAAAAGAAAGGAGGATAGCTCACCTTTTTGCAATGATAGGCTAACAACGATTTTTTGCATGGGAAATTAGTTCAGCCAAAATCATGCCATCTGTGTCCTTACAAAACTTTAATTTTGACTTCTATTTTCATCCCTTTATACCTTAAATTTTAATTAATAATCATGCATAGTTTTTGTCAATATTTGTGCATTTATTGGGAAATTGAAAACAAACGATCCCCATTAATTGAATGAAAATGATAAAGTAAATATCAAATTTTAAGCCAACATTAATTGAATGAAAATGATAAAGTAAATATAAAGTTTTAAGCCAACCTTGTTAAAACCCGGAATCTTGATTTTAAAGACAATTGTTTTTACGACTTTATTACAGTTGACCATGTGCACATCTTTAGTTCAAATATTGTAATAATTCGGAGCTTTTTAGCTTCCATTAGAAAAGATTTTAAACACAAAAATGATTGCACACAATTTTATTTAGCATATTTACAATCTATTTTTCCGTAGTTACATATTTACAAGAGTTAGATTTACATCAAAATTCAAACAGAGGAGTTTGTAACTTCCATGTAACTCTAATATATAAAAGTGAATCTCTTTCTTTTTAAAAGAAATGAAAATGAAAACGAAGGAAAGCCCTTCTATTATATATGTAGATGGATCTAAGAATTTCTTATAATTTACGTAAAAATATACATTTTCACTAAAAGTGATCCTTGTACATGATTGATTTAGATGAAACTTAATCTTTTAATTAAACAAATGATGTTCAATATAATGAATATCGTGAATTTTTCATCAAATATTTATAAAAATAAAAAGGATCAAAACAAAAATGAGATAAAAAAAAAATTAGAAGAGACTACATGGAACTTCTTGTATTTCACCTGATTTATAAAAGCAAAGCCCAAGTTTAAAGCAAGCGTGACAAGAGTGTTGGTCCAACACACCTGTTAGTACATGTAATGCAAATGAATAAATCAATGTCAGTTATACAGTTTCCAAGAACACAACATATGCCACGTTACCATTTTCTCTGCCTTTGATTGGTACAAAGCAATTTCTTCCTTTCGCTTGTCAATATTCCATCAAATGGGTACTTTTTAAAGAAAATATCAAATTGGGAGAGAAGAAAGAGAAAGAGGGGAAAAAAAAGAGAGGTCAGCCTAGAACATGGAAACCAACTTTCACTGCTGCTTTTCGTAAGAGGATTCTCCCATTTGGTTGCAAGTTGCCACCTCAAAATGCCAAATAACAAAGTCCAACTGTCCAAGAGGCTCACGAAAGCATTGTGCAACTTACTTTCCCACCTATTGAATAGTATTATCCAAAAAAACATTTTCGTTAAATCAAAATACCACTTTACTGCTACCAGGAGCTTGCCTGCTGGTCAAAAACAATGGCAGCTTACCATTACTGGCAGGAGCTTGCCTACTGGTCACGGACAGTGGCAGCTTACCAACCGACCCATGTTCAACTCTCCTCCTTATGGGAGTATGCAATATTTCTTCCTTTTGTGGGAGTTTGAAAATTTGTCCCTCCATGTTGTGGGGCTTGTAATTTCCCCTTAGTGATGGGAGGTTTTGTGGAAAATTTTTTTGTGTTATGCAGGTATTTGATTGTAATATCAGATAACTTATTATATAAAATACATCAAAAAAAGAAACTACTTTATTGTTCAACTTTCTATTTTTCATCTGAACATAGTAGAGGCTCCCTCTTCAAATTTTATAAAGGAAAAATCTCATATATAGCGGCAGTGTTTGATCGTAATTCCTAATATGCCAATAAGATTTCAAAAATTCTTTCTTTTTTTGGATTAGTTATACAATATTATATTTCTCTTGATATTACATTCAAGCTCAATAATTCTTATACGAGAGATAATAATAAACTCTTACCATTCACGAGGGAAATCAAGCTCCCATAGATTCCCCGTGGGGAGTCGAACACAAGAATTACTTGCCCTTTACCAAGGTGTGTGACCAATGGATAACACTCAGTTGTCCGTATCATAAATTTCTCATTATACGAGTGACATTTGTACAAGTTTCCTCTTATACTCATGCTAAATTTCTAATGTCCCACCATTAGATGTTGTGAAATGCCTAAAATGCCACTTCAGAGCAAATCCAATCTTTGTTCTTCTTCTTAACCGCATCTCACATGATTTTAGATTAAAAGAAAGAAAAAAGAGTTCTTTTTCTTTTTTATTTTTTTTTCCTTTCTTTCTGTTTTTCCTCCCACGAATACAAAAACACTTAGTTAAACCTTGCTATGCAAAGCAGCACTAGGGGTCTACCTTGGTGGTAATACACATGGCTTGTTTAATCAGAGCTTGTTGTCTCTCTTATAAACTTGTAAAAATGTCTTATGAATTAAATGTAATACAAATTGAGATTGTAAATATGTACATAAAAAAACCTTGCTATGCAAAGTGATCAATGATTTAAATGTCGTTTGTCGATAACATTTTCCTTGGTTGAGAGAATTCATAGTTTAGCATCCGTTTATCCAGCCAACAGTGGAGTTAAAACCTAATCACCAATGGCTAACACCATTTATCATTCTAAATTGAAGAATTGAGATAAAAATCTATTTGAATATTAGAGCATGTTTGGCATTTGGATAAAAAAATGGAACAAGTTAGTGAGAAAAAGTTTTAAAAAGTGAGAAAATAATGTGATACTGTAATTGCATATTTTTACCAATGTTTTACTTATTTTTCGCCTACTTAAGCATGGAAGTTGCATTTAACCAAAAAAGGATTTTGGGGGTAATTCATTGAAAATTGTATTTCTGCATTAAAATCTGTATTTAGATATTTGGGGTATACAGCGGGAACACTAAAATTATTAACGCTGTATTTACGGAAATTTTGAAATGCCAAATTATCAAAACAGACTGCATGCATACATTTTTAGGTGTATTGACAGAGTACCGAAGGTTAGCACTCTTTCTTCCTCAAAATTTTCATGGCTGCCATTCACGAACCCAACTCCTTCACCGCCCCTATGTTGAGTGATGGGAAATCAATGGCTAGATTAGCTCCCATCAAAACCCCACTAGCGTACCGATCTTGGAGCGTCCAATTGCCAATTTCATATGGACGGTCCACAAGCAATCCAGAAGGTAAACCACCGTCTCAGCCATCCTGTGGAAAAAGTTCAGCCATCTCAGATCTCAGTCAGAGCAAAAGCACGGAGAGATCGGTGTGCCCGTCAGGGCAGACATTTTTATCTCAAATCACAACATCATCATTTAATCCTAGCTGTCCATCACAGCTCCAAACGCAAGCAACTTTTCGGAAGACATCTTTGCTTCCTGTAATAGCTGCAGCCATTTGTAAGATACATCTCGGATTCCTGTGGCACCTTAAGGTTGTATCTGAAAGTGCAAGAGCTCATGAATTCAGATTTCACATGATCCTAATCCTAACCTTATTTATAAAATATTAACTCTAGTCTTAACTCTATGTGTAAAGTCTAAATTCTAACTCTATTTTTAAAAAACAGGATCAGGTTGAGTTTCGGGTTAAAATCTAATTCGATGAATTTATATTTTATTTAAGAGTGGTAAATTTAGAATTTTATATAAATATATAATAATAACAAAATCATATAAGTAAATATAATAATATATAGTCAAACTACATATTTTTAAAAATATAGTAATATAAAGAATATTTCTAGAAGAAAATTTAATATCAAAAAAAGGTAAAAGAAGAAAATTAATGGATGTAGAAGTAAATAACAGAAATAAAAGATAGTTACAAATGAAAATAATATATTTTATATATAATATCATTACAATAGAGGAATGATCTGGTTAGCCCGGGCTAATTAAATACCCTACTTAGCTTATCTTAAAAAAGTTCATTTACAACAATTTTTAATTTTTTCTTTATACACTTATTCATCTAAGTGTATTTAACATTTAAACCAAATTTTACCACTTTCGGATATGTGTATATATTTTTTTGAGATTTTTAAAATCTATGTATATATATGTATTTAAAATATCTTTATCTTTAAAAATCTAAATATATATATATATACACATATCCAAAATGCTTAAAGCTCGATTTATATGTTAAATATACTTAGATAAACAAGTATATCAAGAAAGAAGAAACAAATATTGTAAATAAATTTTTTGATGTAGGCTAAGTAGGACATTTACTTATCCTGGGCTAACAGGATCATTCCTCATTATAATATGTCATATGTGTATTCAGACATAAATATAAATAAATATTGTTTAGATATTATGTATATAATATATTTTATAATAAATATAAAATAGAAAATCAGGCTCGGGTTCGGGTTCGCTTAAACTCTAACCCTAACATATGTACAAATCAGGTTTTTTGGGCTTGAGTTATAAAAAAGTAGGTTTGAACACTATTAAAGTTCACGTTCAACAGGCTAAGTTCGGGCTCAACTCGCCCCGAGTAGCACCTCTATTGACAATAAGTAAAATATTTCAATTTAAAACTTTTCACTTTTTATAGTTATTATATTTTTTTTAATTATTTTTTCATATCTTTCTATACAAACTGTCATATATTTCAATCATTTTTATATAATTATCTATATAACTAGTTTATTTATTTTAATTTTATTATCTTTTCTATTCATTGTTACTCTTATCATATCACATTATTTTTCATTAATTTATCAAATTTTACGTAAAAAAATTTCATTCAAAAGTTTTATTACTTTTCAACCACAACCACGGGCGGTAAAAAACACAAACAGAAATCAGGTAGCAGCAGATCTGTGCCATGGATCCATCCCCTCTTATCTTCTGTTTTTCTTGGCTCCAACATATAGCCGGCGCGGTCTCACAGCACTTCCATCTCCAGCACTGGCCACGTGATTTCAACCATCGGGCTCAATCACGTCGGCCATGTCCCAAGCCGGATTTGATTCCATACGCGATCGCATGTTCAGCAAAACGTATTCGAACCGTCCAACGTACGCAACTTGGGCGCGATCCAAAAGAAAAAATTATGGAATCAATCCGCTTCCTCCCATGATTTTCACCATTATAAGAAGGCGTTGGAGGCATCAGTTCCACGTTCAAGGCGTGTTCCCGCCATGAAGGAAAAATGTTCAATTAAATTTTTTTTACCATTTATTACTATCTTATTTTTTTAATCCTTCTTCACATATTCATATATAACTATCATATTTTTCAATCATTTCTATACAATTACATACATAACTAACTTATTTATTTTAATTTTATTCTCTTTAATCTTTATTATTACTCTATCATGTTACACCATTTTTTTGTAATTCAACCAAAAACTTTTCATTCAAAAATTTTATCACTTTCCAAACATACCTTTATTTTTTAATTTAATTTTCCAAGTTCAAGTTTTCAATCTCTGCAACAGAGGTTTGTAGAAATTGTGAAGGAGAGGAGACCTAGATCTGTTTCTTTTTTCTTTATTAATTTTAGATTTTTATTTTCTTTTCTTTTAGTTGGATTTTATTATTTTTAGTTGTGATTTTGTTTTATATATTTAGTTTAATAAAAATTTTAAAATAATTCAAATCTTTATTGTCTCTTTATGAACTCAATCTGTCTCACTATTTCTATACTATAATAATTATTAGTTTTAATGTAATTCAGTATAAATTGAGATTGATAATCATGAATTTCCAATGACAAACCTGTGATTTTACACCAGATATAATAAAGATGGTGATTAGTAATAAAAATAATAAAATAAAAATAGAAAAGATACTTGTATAGAAAAAAATGTAAAAAGTAATGGCTGTAAAGTAATTATATAGAAAAGTATGGCAAAATTGAAAAAAGCTTTTTTGTTTTTTTACATTGCCAAACACAACATAAAAAAACAATATAATGAGAACGAAAGTTTCACCGTTATGATTTCATCTTTTAATACGATTTGGAATGTTCAACACATGAGTTTTCTGCTATGCTCGTGGACAATACGAAGTTAAAGGAAGATAGTGCACTAAGAAGCTCAGGCTGCCACGTGGGTTGTGCTGAATGCTCTGCTACGTATTCCACGTATTTGGATTCTCATTCGGCGAGAAGGCACTAACTGTCGAAGGCAGGCAAAAGAACATGATACCTTTCCAACGCAAGGGACAAAAATACCACGGAAGGCATGCCATTTTCTTCTCACAAGTACTCTCCACCTTTAGGGATTCTCTGCAGCCTACCTAATCCACCACAATCCTCGCATCCAAACATTCCCCTCTTCTTCCCAAAACCCAATTCATGGAACTCAAGAGAAGCAAGAGGGCATCTGGCAGTGTTGTCGACGAGCTCGAGATCATCAAAGCCGCAGCCTGGGCATGGTACCTCCACGGGTTGGGGTGCGAGAGGAAAATCTCCCGTGAATTTTACATTTCCAGAAGAAGAGGAGCCGTCGGGCCATCTCGGTATAAGCTGGAGGCAACGAAGGACGCTGGCAGCAGCAGCGAACTGCAGCCGGAGCCATGTCTGGACTTTAAAGAGATCCCTCTTGCCAATCCTCATGAAGTTGACAGAATTTCCGTGCAATTGGGTTGTGTACTAGGATCTGCGGGCTCGCCTTATGATCATCGCAGTAGAAGTCCATCGTCGACAATGATGGGGGCAGATGATTCTGCGAGGAAGAAGGTGCGCAAATTGACTGGTTTCTGGATGAGACATGCTATCGCGGTGTGTAGTTCAAGAAGAGACATAATTGAAACCAGAACAAACAGTGTGAAGCGAGCGTGACAACAGTGTTGGTCCAACTCACCTGTTAAGGTACATCAGTACATGTAATGAAAATGAATGAATCAATGTCAGGTATACAGTTTCCTAGAAAGCATATGCACGTTACCATTTTCTTTGCCTTTGATTGGAATTTATTCCTTTAGCTCGTTAATATTCTATCAAGTGGGTGGTTTTTAAAGAAAAGATGTCAATTTGGGTGGGGGGAGTGGCAGAAGGTACAAGAAACTGCATGGAAAATAAGCTGTGGGAGACAAAAACCAAGGAGGAATTTCTTTGGGCTGGAGGAGGGAATGGGATAGAAAAGCAGAGGATGATGATTCCAGGAAATGTATGGCCGGAGCTTGGCAGCCACAGTTACATACTATGACTCCGTTTGGCTGCACCGGGCATAGCATGAAAACATATTTTGACTGCAGCTTTTCAAAACCCAGTTTGGATAAAGAGAAGTGCTGTGAACGGAATCCAACATATGAATAAAAACTGTCTAGGAAAGCTTCTTTCCTAACATTCTACTCAACCAGCAAAATTTTTGGCCTTCCACCCACCCAAACGGAGGGGACATTTGGTAATCGTCAAGTGCAGGAATCACGAGAAACTCATGGAATTTAGTTTCCCAATATGAATCGTTATTTCATCAATCACATTATTTTTTTCACTCATTATTTCATAAATCACATTATTTTTTTTTTCACTTTTATTTCTATATCCAATTGTTTTCTCTACCAACTACATATAATCAATCACACATTTCTCAAAATATTTTTTTTTCCATTTCCCACAATTTTTCATAATTCCATAATTTTAGGCGTTACCAAACCTCACTGCAGTCCATGCGACGGATAGAAATTGGGCAACAGACTGTGTACCGTGTACTACGTATAATCATTCACGTACAGATGCAGCCGCATTGGAAACCTAAACATAGATCCATCAATAACCATTGATTGGCATGAGATCATTATAAAAAAAGAGGATTCTCGTATCTTGTTGCTGGTTGCTTCAATAGATGCTTAGCTGCTGGTCGCCTCAAAATGCCCAAAGACAGAAGTCAAGAGGCTCATGAAAGCATTGTACGACTTACTCTCCTGCTTATTCAATGGTATTATCCCGGAAAAGTTTTTGTTAAATCAAAACAATACTTTATTTTTCAGACTTTCTATTTTTAATCTGACCATAGTAGGTGCCCCCTCTTCAGGTTTCAGGAATTCCTCTTTTTTTTTTTTCCCTGAAATTCCTCTTATACCCTTGATGCCCTTGTCCCACCTTAAGATATTGTGAAGAGCCCAAAATGCCACTGCCACCATCATTGCCACCAATCACAGCGCCTTCAATAGTTCTTTTTTCTAATGTAATCTCACATGATTTCGTATTAAAACAAAGAAAACAGTTCCTCTTCTTCTCTCTTTTTTTTCCTTTTTTTCTTTTTTTTTTTCCCCTCCCACAGACATGGAAACTCCTACTGGTTAAACTTTGCTCAAGCGATCAACGATTTAAATGGTGCTCGCCAATACCATTTTTCTTGGTTGAGAGACTTCATTGTTTAGCATTCATTTATCCAGCCAAAAATCGGGTCAATCACTGATGGGTAACACCATTTATCATTCTAAATTGGAGAATCCAGATATAACTTTCATTTGAAAATTATGAATATCTTTGCCATTTGGATAAAAAATGAAGAAAGTCTTTGAAAAAAAGTTTTGGAAAAAGTGAGAAACCAATATGATATGATATGATAGGAGCCCAATTCAGTGCACCCGGGTGCATTCAGCCTCAACGCACCCGGGTGCACTGCACCTATTTTTTTTTATTTTTTTTTGAAAATTTTTGTATACAATGGTTAATCTAGGTTTATTTAACATACGTATCAATTTTTACTATTTTTGGAGATTTTTAGATATTTTTTTTAAATTTTTAAAAATCAGTGGCATTTTCGGTAATTTAAAATTACGAAAAATGCCACTGATTTTAAAAAATCTAAAAAAAAATCTAAAAATCTCCAAAAATAGTAAAAATTGATACATATGTTAAATAAACCTATATTAATAGCTTCATGAAAAAAATTTCAAAAAAAAATAAAAAAAAATAGGTGCAATGCACCCGGGTGCGTTGAGGCTGAATGCACCCGGGTGCACTGAATTGCGCTCCGATATGATAGGGTATAATAATTAGGAGTAAAAAAAATAAAGTTAAAATAGATAAATTAGTTATACAGGAAAATGAGAAGAAATGATTACGAAATAACATAGTTGTATGGAGAAGGGTGAAAAAAAAATTATTCTTTTCCCATTTCCAACACACCCTATATGTATTGTCGACCAAATGCAAGACCAAATGCAAGACGGGGAAAAAAAGAAAAAGCCTTTGAGGCACATTTTGGCCTTAACACTACACGTCTAAATAGGCACTTGTTCAGCCAATATAATAAGAATGAAATTTTCATTTTTACGCTTTCATCATTTAATATGAATTGCAACGTGCAACATTCATAAGTTTTCTGCGATGTTTGTCGACAACATCAAGTTAAAGAAGATCAATGGCAACAAAATACTCAGACCAATGCGCCTGATGGAATGTGGTGTTACCAATTGCAATATCCATCTGTGCACATGGCAACATCAAATCTACTCATCAGGTCTGCCTGCTATGCCATCAGGTCACCTTTACACCTAGAACAAGAAAAGTCTGTATAATAAATAAAACCAGTGCTGCAGCCTATGCCTGTGATCTATATGCACCCGCACCATGAGTTTCCGTCATGCTATTCGTTGGAATGAAAGGAAAGCAATAGGCACCAGATGCCACAGAATCCTTGCCAGTCAGCTTCATGACCACACTCGCAGTTGCGCCCACCCAAAAAATCTCAGATCATACTTGTGTACTATACAAACTCAGCAAAGATGATATTGCGCTTGATTGCATTAGATTCTGTCTCAATTTTCTCATAAAGGGCAAAGTTACCCATGCTTGCTGCAACATTCCTGATTTCTCGGTATGTTTTATCTAGTTGGAATATTTCCATTTTCATATAGAGGGCACCGTTACCCATGATTCCCACATAGAGGGGTTGATGATGAGCTAATTTTGATATATACAGTGCACCATGACTTGCACAGTTAAGGTGGAGAAGAAGAAGAATGATTGAAGGTGCTGCAATTAGTGGTGATGATGGTGGCAGTGGCATTTTGGGCATTTCACAGGGACACTGATGACATGGATATAAGAACTTTGTGCAAATATTACAGGAATGAGAGGATTTTCTGAAATTTTTTGGGTATATTCGGAATCGGGGTCAAATGTTGTACTTTTAGGTATACATGGGATTTTCCCAAATAAATACTAAGATATCGGAATAACTATTTTACACCAGACAACTCTAAAAATTTATCTAATTATTTTATTGTTTACGATTATATCAAGAGAACATAGCATTAATTAAAATGCTTTGTGAGTTTTGTGCAGTTGACTTTACTCCTGAATTCAAGGTTACTCATTCGGCGAGAAGGCACTAACTGTCGAAGGCAGGCAAAAGAACATGATACCTTTCCAACGCAAGGGACAAAAATACCACGGAAGGCATGCCATTTTCTTCTCACAAGTACTCTCCACCTTTAGGGATTCTCTGCAGCCTGCCTAATCCACCACAATCCTCGCATCCAAACATTCCCCTCTTCTTCCCAAAACCCAATTCATGGAACTCAAGAGAAGCAAGAGGGCATCTGGCAGTGTTGTCGACGAGCTCGAGATCATCAAAGCCGCAGCCTGGGCATGGTACCTCCACGGGTTGGGGTGCGAGAGGAAAATCTCCCGTGAATTTTACATTTCCAGAAGAAGAGGAGCCGTCGGGCCATCTCGGTATAAGCTGGAGGCAACGAAGGACGCTGGCAGCAGCAGCGAACTGCAGCCGAAGCCATGTCTGGACTTTGAAGAGATCCCTCTTGCCAATCCTCATGAAGTTGACAGAATTTCCGTGCAATTGGGTTGTGTACTAGGATCTGTGGGCTCACCTTATGATCATCGCAGTAGAAGTCCATCGTCGACAATGATGGGGGCAGATGATTCTGCAAGGAGGAAGAAGGTGCGCAAATTGACTGGTTTCTGGATGAGACATGCTATCGCGGTGTGTAGTTCAAGAAGAGACATAATTGAAACCAGAACAAACAGTGTGAAGCGAGCGTGACAAGAGTGTTGGTCCAACTCACCTGTTAAGGTACATCAGTACGTGTAATGAAAATGAATGAATCAATGTCAGGTATACAGTTTCCAAGAGAGCATATGCACGTTACCATTTTCTTTGTCTTTGATTGGAATTTATTCCTTTCGCTCGTTAATATTCCATCAAATGGGTGGTTTTTAAAGAAAATATGTCAATTTGTGGTGGGGGGATGACAGAAGGTACAAGAAACTGCATCGAAAATAAGCTGTGGGAGACAAAAGCCGAGGAGGAATTTCTTGGGCTGGAGGAGGGAATGGGATAGAAAAGCAGAGGATAATGATTCCAGGAAATGTATGGCCGGAGCTTAGCAGCCACAGTTACATACTATGACTCCGTTTGGCTGCACCGGCCATAGCATGAAAACATATTTTCACTACAGCTTTTCAAAACCCAGTTTGGATAAAGAGAAGTGCTGTGCACGGAATCCAGCATATGAATAAAAACTGTATAGGAAAGCTTCTTTCCTAACATTCTACTCAACCAGCAAAATTTTTGGCCTTCCACCCACCCAAATGTAGGGGACATTTGGTAATCGTCTAAGTGTAGGAATCATAAGAAACCCATGGAATTTGATTTTCCAATGTTAATTATTATTCCATCAATCACATTATTTATTCCACTTTTACTTCTATATTCAATTGTTTTCCCTACCAACTACATATAATCAATCGCACATTTATCAAAATATTCTTTTTTTACATTTTCCACAATTTTCCATAATCCCATGATTTTACACATTACCAAACCTGACCGTAGTCTATGCTACGTATAGCACTTGGGCAACAGACTCTGTACCGTGAACTATGTACAATCATTCACGGACAGATGCAGCCGCATTGGAAACCTAAACATAGATCCACCAATAACCATTGATTGGCATGAGATCATTATAAAAAAAGAGGATTCTCGTATCTTGTTGCTGGTTGCTGCAATAGATGCTTAGCTGCCGGTCGCCTCAAAATGCCCAAAAACAGAAGTCGAGAGGCTCATGAAAGCATTGTACGACTTACTCTCCTGCTTATTCAATGGTATTATCCCGGAAAAGTTTTTGTTAAATCAAAACAATACTTTATTTTTCAGACTTTCTATTTTTAATCTGACCATAGTAGGTGCCCCCTCTTCAGGTTTCAGGAATTCCTCTTTTTTTTTTCCCTGAAATTCCTCTTATACCCTTGATGCCCTTGTCCCACCTTAAGATATTGTGAAGAGCCCAAAATGCCACTGCCACCATCATTGCCACCAATCACAGCGCCTTCAATAGTTCTTTTTTCTAATGTAATCTCACATGATTTCGTATTAAAACAAAGAAAACAGTTCCTCTTCTTCTCTCTTTTTTTTCCTTTTTTTCTTTTTTTTTCCCCCTCCCACAGACATGGAAACTCCTACTGGTTAAACTTTGCTCAAGCGATCAACGATTTAAATGGTGCTCGCCAATACCATTTTTCTTGGTTGAGAGACTTCATTGTTTAGCATTCATTTATCCAGCCAAAAATCGGGTCAATCACTGATGGGTAACACCATTTATCATTCTAAATTGGAGAATCCAGATATAACTTTCATTTGAAAATTATGAATATCTTTGCTATTTGGATAAAAAATGAAGAAAGTCTTTGAAAAAAAGTTTTGGAAAAAGTGAGAAACCAATATGATATGATATGATAGGGTATAATAATTAGGAGTAAAAAAAATAAAGTTAAAATAGATAAATTAGTTACACAGGAAAATGAGAAGAAATGATTACGAAATAACATAGTTGTATGGAGAAGGGTGAAAAAAAAAATATTCCTTTCCCATTTCCAACACACCCCTATATGTATTGTCGACCAAATGCAAGACGGGGAAAAAAAGAAAAAGCCTTTGAAGCACATTTTGGCCTTAACACTACACGTCTAAATAGGCACTTGTTCAGCCAATATAATAAGAATGAAATTCTCATTGTTACGCTTTCATCATTTAATATGAATTGCAACGTGCAACATTCATAAGTTTTCTGCGATGTTTGTCGACAACATCAAGTTAAAGAAGATCAATGGCAACAAAATATTCAGACCAATGCGCCTGATGGAAGGTGGTATTACCAATTGCAATATCCATCTGTGCACTTGGCAACATCAAATCTACTCATCAGGTCTGCCTGCTATGCCATCAGGTCACCTTTACACCTAGAACAAGAAAAGTCTGTATAATAAATAAAACCAGTGCTGCAGCCTATGCCTGTGATCTATATGCACCCGCACCATGAGTTTCCGTCATGCTATTCGTTGGAATGAAAGGAGAGCAATAGGCACCAGATGCCACAGAATCCTTGCCAGTCAGCTTCATGACCACACTCGCAGTTGCGCCCACCCAAAAAATCTCAGATCATACTTGTGTACTATACAAACTCAGCAAAGATGATATTGCGCTTGATTGCATTAGATTCTGTCTCAATTTTCTCATAAAGGGCAAAGTTACCCATGCTTGCTGCAACATTCCTGATTTCTCGGTATGTTTTATCTAGTTGGAATATTTCCATTTTCATATAGAGGGCACCGTTACCCATGATTCCCACATTGAGGGGTTGATGATGAGCTAATTTTGATATATACAGTGCACCATGACTTGCACAGTTAAGGTGGAGAAGAAGAAGAATGATTGAAGGTGCTGCAATTAGTGGTGATGATGGTGGCAGTGGCATTTTGGGCATTTCACAGGGACACTGATGACATGGATATAAGAACTTTGTGCAAATATTACAGGAATGAGAGGATTTTCTGAAATTTTTTGGGTATATTCGGAATCGGGGTCAAATGTTGTACTTTTAGGTATATATGGGATTTTCCCAAATAAATACTAAGATATTGGAATAACTATTTTACACCAGACAACTCTAAAAATTTATCCAATTATTTTATTGTTTACGATTATATCAAGAGAACATAGCATTAATTAAAATGCTTTGTGAGTTTTGTGCAGTTGACTTTACTCCTGAATTCAAGGTTCCTTTTTATCTGACATCCACATTGCTGTTAACTGAACAGATATTATCCATTAAGAGCTTACACGACTATGGCAAGTGGACTCATATTACATGGACACAATAAAAGAAAAGGATAACACAGTTTCAGTGTGCATTGAAAAGGAACACGAATTTTATGAAAATAAACCAAGTAATATGATGGGCCATAATAGACAATACAAAAATCATAGCTAACAGGTAAGAGATGAAAGATGTGATTCAGTTGAGTCATATACTATAATATCACAGACAGGAAAACTTAAGCCTACCTCTTTACAAAAAGGATCCAATCTGACATCATGTCGTTAGACCTTGAAACAAGATAGAAATCATAGTTTTAATCAGGCAAATTGCAATGTCAAACAAGATTAAGTGAAAAATTATAACATTTGAGTCAAAACAAAAACTTACCAGCCTTTTGCAGCCAGATGAAAGGACCTAATATGGAGGATGAAGCCCAATTAGAAGCTTGGTTTTGCTCTTTGCATTGAACAGGTAACCTAACTCACTACCATTGCAGCAGTATCCCACAATTCTTGATGCAATGCTTGCTATTGCTCAATCTCTGCCTTGTCAAGGGAATGAAACAAGATGCTCTGTTCTTTGCCACTTCAGGGAACAAGACTCCCCATTCATTTGACTGCGCTGGCCGGGGAAAATTCTCAAATGAAATTCTCATGGCATTCCCAAGTGCTTGAGCTTCATTCTTGTGAAACAATTTCTTCAAGTGTCCACCATAAAGGCTTCTGGTCTGGAAAGCACAACCACCAGCAACTTAGTAACTCTGAGATTTGAGTCTATCTACTGTCTCTCGATATCTCTCCGGTGATTTTTTGCCAACCAGCATAGATCTTGCACCAAACTGGGAGAGCCAGAAACTCAATATGCTTCTGACTGCTACCTTTTTTCCCTTTTTTTTTTTATGTAGTCACAAGGTTCACCAACCTTGGACATTTCCCCATGAAAGCCTGGATAAGTACCACTGCATCACAGTGCAGGTCTCCTTCTGACTGCTACTTGAATGTGAAGGAAATGTTGTGTATTTTGCAAACCTGCACAAATAAATCCATAACATATATGACTTCACAAAAAATAAAATCAACCTCAACCACAGTCGCAATCTGAAGGATTCTTAAACTTCTTACTGAATTCAAAACTGTGCTTGCTGTATAGTATATCAAAATCCTCCACAAAACTGTTCTTGCTGTGCCCTTCTCCAAAAACATTTATCTGGACTCGTCCGGCACAACATATCTGAGTAAAGCATAAATGCTCCCTCTTTCCTGGAACACCGTGCTCACAACTTTGGCAAACACACATTGAATTCCCAAGAGAGGCAGGAAGGGCATCCAAGCTCTTCTAATGACCCCCATTGGTGAAGAGGTAAATTGTCCTGGGACACCTATGTGCATTAAGTAACACTTGTGAATTTAAAAAATCCAGCGGATGGATAACTTTAAATCCTCAGCAGTCATTCACTCAACGATTTTTTGGCTTTTTACCATATTGACTGATTAAAGAAGTATAAGTGGCATAATCAGATATCATGCCCTTCTCGGCACGTAGCTTTTCAATGTCCTCTGCATCTCCTTGCTTGCAATGACCTTCTAAAAGAATATTGTATGTGACGTCATCAGGTACAACCCCCAAATTGAGCATTGCATTCAACAGCATACTTGCATTCTTCATCTGTCCCAGCTTACACAAGGCATTCATAAGCACATTATATGTCACTACGCCTGGTGAAAGACCACTATTCTGCATTTCCTTGAGCAATTTAAAGCCCATCTTAACGTCCCCCTTCTTGCAGTAACCGTCAATAACCATATTATAGGTTGCTTCATCTGGCATCATTCCAGCTTGTATGATCTCCCGCAATGTCCTCTCTGCATCACTCACTCTCCCATCCCTACATAACCCTGAAACAAGTGCAGTGTAAGTCACAATATCAAGCTCAATCCCTTCCCCAATCATCTCTCTTCTAATATCCATTGCAGCTTCAGCATTCCCTTCCTTGCAACAGCCATCAATAAGTGTTGTATATGTTATCTTATCTGGTCTCAGTCCATGGCATCTCATCTTGTCCATAATACTCCTTGCTTCTCTCAAGTCACCAGACTTGCAAAGGCCATTGATAATGGTATTATATGTAACTAGATCCGGCTTTACTCCTTTCTTCAACATCTCCCTATAAATATCCAATGCCGCAGAAATCTTTCCTTCCTTGCAGTGTCCACCAATCAATGTAGTGAATATTACATTATTTGGAACAAGCGTGCTCTGGCACATTTCCTCGAACAACACCTGCGCATCCTCCAACCGGCTATCATTGCACAACCCATTGATCAAAGCACTATATGTAAACACATCGGGCTGAATTCCTGCCTTCTCCAACATCTTCTTTTTCAACACAAAACCCTCATCAACATTGCCAGCCTTACACCAACCATTAATCAGTGTATTGAAACTAACAACTGAGGGCCTCAAACCCCGCCGAGGAATCTCATCAAAAATAATCCCTGCCTCCTTAACTCTACCTTCTTTACAGAAAGAATGCATCAAGATATTAAAAGTATAAACGTTGGGAGGAAGCCCACTATCCAAAGCTTCTGAATGGAAAGCCCAAGCAGCAGCAGCTGAATTGGACTTGATCAAATGGTGAAGAAGATAACTACAGGAATGAAATGGGAGGCCAACGCCCCACCTCCTCACCAGCCTGAAGCACTGAATTGCATCAGAGACGAAACCAGCGTCGGTGTACACATCCATGAGAACGGTGAAGGCAGCGGAAGAATTGGGTTGGTGGGGGGGCTTTGGTTTGGAGGAGGGAGGCGAAGAGAGAGGGGGCGGAGTGCTTGCCCTTTCGGGAAACAACGAAGCGGAGGAGAGAGCGGGCATTCGAGAGAAGGTGGTGGGAGCAGAGGAGGTGGGCCATGGAGGAGTAAGCATGGAGTGTGAGGCGGAGAGAGGGGAGGGAGGCAGCCCAATGGAAGAAGGAGAGGAGGGAGAGGGGAGGGAGAGAGAGGGGGTTGAGGGAGAGGAGGGAGGAGATGTGGGAGGAGGTGAGAGAAGGAAGGAGGGGCTTGAGGGAGGAATTGAGGGGTTTTTTATGGGAGTTTTGGATGGCCTGGGAGAGAGCGAGGAGGATGGGGAGGTGTTGGTGGGGAGTGGTAGTACTAGTAGAAATGGTGGAGATTGGATAGCAAGAAGAGGAAGAGGCGCACAAACCTTTCACAACGCTTGATTCATCTCTAACTCGATCAGACAAGAACCATGTTCCCCGTCCCATAATCCTCCCTACGCTAAACCTCTCTTTCCCTCCCGCCACTTCGGCAGCCCAAGTTGACATGCGAGTTAGTTTTCTGCATTTTAGGGTGTGTTTGTTTGGGGCCAAAATATGTCAACTAAAATTTTTCAACTAAAAACTTTTCACTCTCTATAACTACTCTATTTTTTCACTTTTTTCTATACAAACTACCATACTTTTCAATCATTTCTACACAACTACCCATACAACTAACCTATCTATTTTAACTTTATTCTCTTTACTCCTTATTATTATCCCTATTATATCACATCATTTTCTATCAAATTGACAACTTCTACCCCAAAAACTTTTCATCAAAAGTTTTACCTCTAACCAAACACACCCTTAAAGTCTTTTCCGGTAGTGTTTGGGAACTTCTGATGAAAAGTTTGCATTTTTCAATCGATGAGGGTATCTCATTCACACACATTGATGTCAGCCATGTTGGTCTTCACTTAATATCTGAGCCTCACCATTGTTAAAGAGAAAAATGAAAATCTATATTCGTATAAATAAAAGAAATTTTTTTATACTCACTACGTTTACCTCTAATTATTTGAATCCAAATTTTTAATAATTCATCTCATACTCGTATAATATTTTGCCCAAAATTTCTTACATGTCTATGCCCGTTCACTCTGTCATTTAAGTTTAATGGTTTGATTTTTTTAGCGCTATTTTTTATTAAGGGAAAATTCCTCTTATGGAAATAAGAATTTAAGTATGAAAGCTCTAGCATGAATTTGGAAGATTATTCATTTTTTCGTTATTGAGATTATAAATTCAAATGTTCTGTCCTGAGTTCTTGAGGATTATTCCAATTTCTACAATAATAGGAAACTCCTTCCCGCAAAAGACCATTAAGCACAAAACATGAGCAAGTTGCCGTCTATCTACTTTGCAAAATCATTGGCCACAGAATATGCATTGACAAGACAACCCCAAAAAGCAAGAAATTCCTCTAGATTTTCATAGAAATAAATTTAAAATAAAGAGAATGTAGTTTAGGAAGATCAAATGGGTGAGTGCAATGGTACAACTTAGATAGGTTATTAATGAGTACCCACCCACCCACCCTACCCTAATGTGGTTAGAGTAGAGTACAAAATATTATCCATAAGTATAAGCAGAGTACAAATTATTATTGTCCCCCTTAAATAGAGTACAGATAGGGTAAATATATTGGGTATCTAGAATTGACTCGCATAGATATAATTATATATGTATCAGGAGCGCTTCTATGTAACCTCCTCCATTTTGAACAACTAGATGGTTAGTGGAAAATTAACTTCATCCATTGTATTTAACATCATTTATATTATTATAAAAACTCTTTTACTTGTCTAGTATCATCGTATGTTGGCCCCATCTACAAATGTGTAAAATTAATATAATAAAATAATTTAATATTAAATATCAATTTTTAAGTAATATTTTCAACATCTAAACTATCTAAAATATTATAAATATGTGAATAAATAATTCTATAAAGTATTGTTACATGCTAATACGTACTTGAATGTATCTAAGTATTTTGTCCTAATTTACACATGAATATACTATTTTTGAGCAAATGTGGCATATGCACATATTAAATTTAGATGAAGCTTGATTTCCTAGTTAAAAAAATTATGTTAAATATAATAAATGGATTTGATTTTTCATCAAATATTAAAATATAAAAAATGGAGGGAGTTGGGTTACATAGAAGCGGGCCCATATACATATATGATATATATTATATGACGAAAAATGATCCTGTTAGTCCAGGCTAAATAAATATTTTACTTAACATATCTTAAAAAATTCATTTAAAACACTTTCTCGATTCTTTCTCCATAAACTTATCAATATAAATGTATTTAATATATAAATTAAGTTTTATCGTTTTTAGGAATGCGTATATATTTTTTGAGATTTTTAAACATAAAGGTATTTTAAATACATATATACATATATATTTAAAAATCTAAAAAATATATATAAATATCCAAAAATGATAAAACTTGATTTATATGTTAAATAAATTTTGATAAACAAGTGTGTAAAGAAACAAAAAAGTATTTAAAATGAGTATTTTGAAGTGGGCTAAGTAAGACATTTACTTAACTAGGGCTAACAGAATCAGTTTTCTTATATGATATGTATTGTATTTTATCTGCGACGTCTTGTGTGTACATCTGTTTTAACACATTTAAATTCAAATGAATCATGTAAGCAGTAACATATCTCTTGTGATTTTAAATATAAATAAGTATTGCTTTATATTTTTAAAAATAATGTAAACATATTTTCTAAAAATATTATATTTGAATATTAAATAAACTAATTTGAAACTGAAACTGGAACCAAATATAGGTAACGGGTAAGGTACAGTTAACCACTACCTGAATTAAACCACCCAGTTGCACCTCTGGTAGGTACGTCAAGAAGGTCACAATTATTAAGGAAAAATGGACATAAGGTGGAAGGTATATAAATCATCATGGAAGGTTAGTGCTGGATACAAGTAGCTATCTTAAGACTTTTTACATAAGCCACCAGTTAATGCTATTGGAATTCAATCTCATTTGCGTAGGAAAAGGGTAGTTTATCCTAAGTGATTTGTTGCAGACTGCAGCTCTATGTTGTCTTTGGAAAGCATAAAAGGGCACGTCATAACACTCGCATTTGTTACCTGAAACAAGCAAGACATACTCATCACCTTCCATTATATTAAGATATTGATTAGCAGTCTGCTACTCACACTAACGCACATATTGGCCATGGATTTGATTTAAAACTGGCGTATAGAGAACCAAGTCTCTCTGGATGTTGTTAAACCAAATCTTATTGTGTACCTCCAGGCACCTCCAGAGTTACTACAGACATGTTAAGGCAAATGGAGCAGAGTCTTCCAAAATTGGGTGTGGAGAAACCGAGAAACGAAGATGCGCAGAAGATGCAATGGCAAGTTCTGAAAAGTTGGCAATTGGATCCACTTGCGGATTGCTGCAAGAATGCGAGGATAGAGTTTCTACTACAATCTGATTGATATCATGAAAAACACATATAGTTCATAAACAAAAGGCTTATCTCGTATAACCTGCAAGTCTATTCCTCATCACGGATGCTGCCTAATCTCCAAGTGCAATAGAATTCTTTTGAAGTGAAGTGAAATTATTTCAGAGTCATGGCATGTAGGATCAATTCAAATCTTCACCTCATGTATGAGCTCTGTCAGTCCTTGATTCCCTCGTGTGGCAGTGGTTGTAGCTCCTTTTGGATTTTATGAATCAGATTAGTGAAAGATATTTTCTATCCCATAGAAGATCAGGACTCTCTTTCAGAACACAACCCGCACAGTTTTGCTCTTTCCTTTCTGCACAAGATGGTGCATGGTGATCTGGGTTTTTGACAAGAGGCACACCCTGAAATTGTTTTAGTGAACCTGAAGAAATGTAGGAGTCCAGCTTTGTTTTTTTTTGACAGAGCTATGCTAATGGTTGGTTATTGCATTGTCATGTCAGACACCCTGAACTCATTAATATTAGGGTTACGTTTTGGCACTTTAATATCTTGAGAATAAAAGTCCTCGCTGAAAGAGATAGCAGATGAAGATTTTGGGATCCATGCTAATAATTGAGCATAAAATTAAACAAGTCATTGTCACAGGCAGCCCATTTACAAAGAACCATGAGAAAACTACTCCGCGCTCATAACTTCACCATAAAAAGTAAATTTCATTAAGAATCTAAAAAGTTGGATTAAGGCTAAATAAGTTATTTTATATTATATATATGTTAAATCTGTGATTAGTGGTTTAAAACTAACAATTATAACTGTTATAACTTAAGCTACACCACCATGTCGTAAATTTGGAACTGAAATGAAAAATATATAATAAATATTAAATGAATGATTTTTAGCACAAAAAATTTGTGTGGTACCTTATTATATTATTATTAAGTAATGACCAAATTTTCATCTTAAAACAATCATCAGGATGTAAATTAAAAATTCTGGAAGATCAGCCCGAACAGGGTAGAATAGTTGTCAGGATCACTAATTGATTTTTAATCATTTTTACACAAGTAATTTTTATTCGAAACTTTTATATGATATAGAATATATTTTGAATATCACTTAGTTAAAATAAAAATTAATTTTTGGATGATATAAATATGTGTAATAATTAACGTGATTTAAGCCCTCCCTAAACTTATACTCCTGTCAAATGGAATAAAAATATATAAATAAATATAAATAATTAATATTTTGTATTGAAAATATTTATTTTCGTTTATTCATGTAGTGATTGATGTATGATAGAAATTTCAGACTTAAATACCTTGATTTGATTATAAATCAAAATTTAGAGGAATGAGTATGTCTGATTTCAGCAAATATGAACAGATTGAAAAATAGAGAAAAAATTTTTGAAACTTAAATAATAATGATCCAAATTGTTATGGTTAGTTAAAATATATTATTATTGAGTTGATTCATATGGAAAGTTTTCATAAAATATTTGACAAATATTGGAAATCAAATTATATGCAAATAAACTGCCGAAAGTTAATGTGATCAAGAGAAGGCTCGCCTGTGATCATATTAAGTTTTAGAGCTCAAAATGATTATTATTTAATAATTAATAATATAAGAATATTGCTTAATAGATGAAATTGAATAAGATATGGTTGAATACAATGTAGAAAGTACAAATAGAAAGCTAAAGGAGTTGGTTGGTAATTGTATGAAGTAAGCTTTGACTTAAACTGGTTTATTAACTTAGAGAAAGTAATGTTCTAGTATCATTAAAATTTATTATAAATGTTAATTTTGGAGTAATATATACAAGGAACTACATGTTGGTTAAATTATAGAAGTTAGGATACATAGAGGTATCTGTACATCTTAAAATGGGATACCATGTTAAATCATGATTAAAAGAGTTATTTTTGAGTTAAAAATTTAATGAAAGAATAATGTTCTTTTCCAGTGGGATGATTTGAGCAGTATAGCGAATACGATACAAGAATGGATCTGACATTTACACAAGGTAAGTAGAGCTATTTTTTCGTCTCTTTTGATTTGTGTTGTACTGTATGGTTGCGGTCATGGATGTTCTGGATGTCATTGTTTTCTAATTTTTAAGTGAATAAATGTTATCACACATGATGATTTGTTGTGATGCCGAGTTGGCTCTTTATTCATGCTAGCATTATACATTATGAAATTGGCATATGTTGCTTGGGATGCCGGCATATTTATGAGTCATAGTTGTAGTTGTGGATTTGTGAATGTTGTTGTTGGACCATCAGTGACGACCGTTGGCACATCCTGACCAGGGATCGGGATATAATAACCTGGGTGGCATTGGTTCAGACGTACTTATTTGACTGGTATGGATTTAGTGGACTGCAAACCTGACTTGTTTAGCCCTTGTGATTTGGATAATATATATTATAACCCGATCCATAGGACTGGTGGAACTCAATATAATGATTGGGGCCAAATTTGTTCGCGTAATGTGGTGCGGCATGGTTGTGGATGTGTGGTGAGCACGAGAGGGTATCAATTACACCTTCGGTTTGGATAAAGATATTTCTCGATCTATCCATATTGTGCAGGGTTGGTCACTCGTGCTGGGATGCAGTGATGGCAACCTAAGGTTGTGCAGCGAGTTAGATTACAAGATGAGATACCAAACCTCCCCGTTGGATTTGAGACCGGATTGGATAATTGGAGAAATGACATGCGTTTGATGCATTGATTTATGCTTGGGCACGAGCGTATACTTTATATGGATTTGAATCTGATTTGGATATGAGATTTAATCTATATTTTGTCAACCCTACGCATATTGTTTACTCAAGTTTTGCCAGTTTATGTGTATGTTCTACTTACTAATATGAGGTTGGTGTCGCAGATGAGGTAGGATTTGATGAAACTAGATCTAGAAATTTTATTTATTTATTTTGACTTTTAGAGCAATGTGATAAGGACGTGAAGTATGAAATTCACAAATTTGGTTATTTGGATCTATTTTAATTTGAAATTAGTGAAATATTTGGTTCATGATGGTGTAAGGACTTCTATTATTGCACCTATATATGTTTTATCATTATCATCAATCCTGTACTTTACTAGTGACCGTTGACTTTGTCGGAATTGAACAATGGTCAAAAATCAAAATTGATATGTATCTCAAAAACCTGGATTGTTGCCAACTAGCAACATTGATGTCTTAGAGTGGTGGTCAATTAATGGATTGTTGCCAACTAGCAAAATTAATATGTATCTTAGATTGCATGTGACATCATTTTAATTCTTGTTCCTACTATGGCATCTAAATATGTTTTTAGTACTGTTGGGCGAGTTTTTGATGCCTACAGAAGTTCTTTGTCTGAAAAATTATGGAATCATTAATCTGTTGTCAAAATTGGCTAAGGTCGACCCCCAAACCATTTGATATTGAAGAAGTGTCTGGAGAATTTTCCATTTGATATTGAAGAAGTGTCTGGAGAATTTTCCAGTGCAAAGCTAGGTAACAGTTTGAAGATTATAGCATGAGGTAACATTTTAAATTTCTTTCTTTTCTTTTGCATACACATGTCAAAGGTAATAAGTTCAGCAACACAGTTTACATGATGAATCATCATTAGCATCTATTTTGCAAAAAGTACAAGTGTTCATTCAAATATTACTGATATCGCCATAATTCCTAATAAGGCTTTATTAATATTTATTTCTTATTCTTCAATATATTGTCTCTTAAAGGTCAAATGATTCTTACTCAATTTTATATTTTATACCTTAAGGGAAAATGCATTCTACATGAAGGATGAAAACTTGAGAGATAAGAAAGTGTTCCTAAATTTGAATTTTTTTCATCAGATTTACAATCTAATTTGAGTTGTATTGGTTTAAATTACTATAAGTTGTATTGATATGTTTATTCAAATTATTAGATCGTTAGATTCATGAACAATTCTGGACATTTAACTGTAATTTAGCAGTGCTTCATGTATGTGGACAGTTTTGGACGTGTAATAGTTTTGCAATGATTCATGTCTAGATAATTATTTAGTAGGTTATTTAATTTGTAGTGCTTCATGTATATGGACAGTTAAATTAACAGGTTATTCATTTTGCAATTCATGTCTATGGACAGTTAATTGCATAAAATAGGTTATCATAGTGAATAGGGGCCGCTGCAATTTGAGATTGGACCAAAAGAAGACAACATGGGTAGATTTTAAACCGGAGAAGATGGCTAGATTTTTTGTTGTTGGTGGGATTTCTATTGAGCAAAACTGAAATTGTAGATGTTTCTGTTAACGTTAGTTGACAATGTAGAATAAGCAACAACGACGCCATTCACGAGTGGATGACGGGTATTTTAGACATTATATGGGTTAATAGTATTTATTAATGTCATAAAAGAACAAGGGTTTAAAATGCGAAAATTACGACTTCGTAGGGTTTAAAATACCAATATGTAAACTTCAGAGTTTAAAGTGCAAATACATAATGTTATAGGATTTATTGTAGATTCCCCCACAGATGCTCAACCTCATTTCCTAAATATAAAATACCAAAATGTAGTCAGCATTCCGATTGCAATTTTCAATATGTTTGCCTTTGAATGTGCAACTCAATCATGCCAATGTTACACCTTCTTGAAAGTGTTCATTCATCAAGCAAAGCATTCCAACCATGAGACGTCTATATTTGATTGCTCTTCTTAAAACAAACATTCATATCCAGGTATAACAGAGATAAGGAAGACATATGGAAGGGTTACAACTAAAGTTATCAGTCTTACATGGATTCTCTTTCCCTTGGAGTAATGAGGGCCTTCATCGGCTCACGTTTATGTGTTGTGAGTTGAATTGTGCCCACATTTTCATCTACCCCTTTCTCCAATCTCCACTCAAACTCCTGAATAAATCTTCCAATGGATATGCAGGATATCAGCATTGCCTGAAGAGCCCCCGCACAAACTCTCCTCCCTCCTCCAAAGGCCATTGTCTTGAATAAATCCGTTGTATCACCTGTGGCTGCTAAAAATCTATCAGGCCTCCACTCCTCAGGCTCATCCCATTCTTTCTTATCATGGTTGCAGCCGTAAATATTGATTGCAACCTGTCAAAATTGTGACATTGTATGTGATATATATGATCAATAATTAGAAACAAAAATATGAAGTCTAAGGGTAGCGTATGCAAATCCATTTCTTCTATTAGACAATTTCTTGGTGGGAGACTAGCCATCTACTTCATGAGATTGGTGTAAATATCATAACTGCCAGTTTGTAAACCAAGCCATCTAATAGTTAATTGGACAATAAATTATGGTTTGCTTAAGTAAATATGGAACCATCCAATAAATATTGTAATATCTTGTAGACAAAACAGCAACATTACCAAATCTTAATTATTAGTGCTTGGTCATTCTTATAGAGAAGATTGAATCTATAGAAATACACAACTCACTTCACTGCCAGCAGGTATGTGGTAGCCTCCTAATTGAGTATCTTCATGTGCATATCTCGGAGGAAGGATTGGCACAGGTGAATGTTTTCTAAGTGTCTCATGAAAAACAGCATTTAGGTACGAAAGCTGAGGCAAGAGCTCCTCATTGACCTTTCGCTGCCCACAAACTTCTCTTATCTCCCGGTATAGATGATCCTAGAACAAAAGTTGAGATGAGAAACACAAGAAAACAGCAAAGGAAAACGTGAAGGGATGGCTAAACTCAGCATGAGATTTACCTGATACTTGAGATTCTTTGCAAGTTCATACATAGCCCATTCTGTTGCTACTAAAGTTGTATCTGAAGTCTCAATTATTGCTTCCCAGACCAACATGATTAATTGCTCTTCTGGCAAAGTTTTTCCTTCAGACAATAAGAAGGCAAGATAGCATTCCATATCCTGTTTAAGTGCACAGAATAAATCCATTAATTAATAAATGCAGTTACTTATTAGGGAGCAGTGCGCTTATAGTGTCTCCACCGTGTAATTTAGAGAAAATCCTACAGGCAAGAAAGACCCTCTCAAGAAACATGGGATGAAATACATATCAAACACACATACGCACAATATGGATAAAATTTTGATCACCAAAAGCTAGATCAGTTGTATTCTTGTTTCTTATCATAATGAAGAAAAAAATTAAAAATAAAATTAGCCACCTCTCCTGAAGCAATTTGTTTCCTCCGCTTGTCAATCAGTGTCTTCATTACCTCCCTTCTGCGGTGGACTATTCGTTGAATTTTGATTTCCCATTTCTTGTTAGGAACCCACCTCAAATAAGGGAAGTAATCTCTCCAATCCACCTCAATTGCGCCCATCATTGGGTCGACCACTAATATGTCAAAAATTTCTTGTTTTGAAAATGTTGTTTCAAGTCCTTTAACGTAAACACAACCTTCTATATCCTTGCCTAAAGCCTGCAAAAAAAATTTTATTAGTTAACTTTTGCATTTGCATTCAACAAAAAATTGATGCAAAGATTGTTTTAAGAACTTACTTCTTTTAGGGCTATTCTGAAGAGTTCAGCCTGGAAGACTTCTCTGAAATTCACTGCATGGAAAGGATTTTCTTCAACCTTGGCATGGAAGGAATTTAACATATTCTCTATCATGGAGTCTCTAAGGCCACGATTTTGCTTCTGGATTCAAGAAAACCGAAAAACTTGTTATGATTAACTTAAGGCCAAGAAAAGCTAATAGTTAACCAGTTAAGAAGAAATAGACACTATGCTAGTGTACACTTGAAGTTCCAAAAAAAATTTCTCTTCATAAAAGGCATGTTTGGAAGTAATAAAACCTTCAGATGAAAATTTTTTGGTATAAAAATTTTCAAATTAGTGAAAAAATGATGTGATATGAAGGGGTTAATAATCATGTATAAAGAGAATAAAGTTAAAATAGATTGGTTAGTTGTATAGAAAAAATTAAAAAATGGGGTAGTTATATAAAATATGTGAAAAATAATTTTAAAATATAATAGTTATGGAGAGTGTAAAGTTTTAAATTGAAAAGTTTTAGTTTGAAAATTTTTTTGCTAAAAATAAACATGGGTAGAGGATTTGTTTTAAAAAAGAAGAATTTTGAATAACCACACCTGAGCATTTGAGCCTAACATGCTGGTGAGAATATATCGTTTCACCGTCTTGTGGAATTCACCATAATCACTCGTGGCAACCATGGATTTGTTGTCTGTGAGTAATGTCAATGCCTTTGATAGCTTCCTTGATGAAATAGATGGATGTTTGGTTACCAGAGCCTGGATGATGTGCAATGTTTCATCATTATTACGGATTTAAATTCAACTAAAGTTAATACATTGCCTTCTGTCTTCACTTAAAAAATGAAGCACCCTTAAACGGCCAGTATTTGTTGCTATTTCATGGAGACCATGAGAGGAAGGAACAACAACAACAATAGACGGAATCCAGGAACTAAATAATGTGTCCCAAATTATATACATGAAACTATGAAAATACTGGTCCTCTATTCGAGAAAGCAGTCACTGCATCATTGTTATCCACAAGAAAGTTTCATCTAGCCTTTTTTTATGGTTAAGGTTGCTAACTTCTATATTAAAATTCAAGCGATAACAACACATGCACATGCCCATTATTTAATAAAAAATGTTTGCATTGCCCGAATATCTGTTTCAACGTTTTCTATCTTTTATTATGGTCTTACTTTTCTGTTAAGTTAATTTCCACCCTATCCTTCTTCCTGCTTATATTGCCCAAGTTGCCAAAGCTTAGAGGTAGGGAATAATTTTCCTAAAACTAGGCACCTCATGTCCTTTTAGATAATTTTACACGTTAAAAAAATTATTTTAGCATTTTAGAGAAATGTATAAATAATAAGTAGTAGTACTTTTCAAATAATAATACCAAACGAAATAGCTTTCAACTTAAAGCATTTTCTGGAAAAGCTCCATCGCTTGAATACAAATGAAGAGAAGTAAGGTGCAAGAAAAGGAAAAAGATAGAAGGAGAATACCTCTTTTGCAAGTGCCGTTGAATTAAGAACCACCAAAGTGAAAGCTCCAGTTTTGATGCTATAGATAGGACCATAGATCTCAGCCCATCTAGCAAATGTCTTGTAGGGCTTCCTAGCTTCCAATTGAAGCAAGTTCCCTAACAAAGGTAAGCCACCAGGAACAGCTACAAAGAATAGAAAAAGCCAGCTTATAGAATTAAACCCTTCGAACCATGTTCTAAAAAGACTATCTGCAACATGTTCCATTTGAAAGAGCAACATGATTTAGTTTAGTCATAAAAATCCAAGTCTAAGACAAGACCCAAATCAAATGTGCCATGCTTAATTAAAAAAATACAAAAGAAAAGAAAAATGAGGATCTGACTGAACAAAATACATTAAACTTGTGTGTGCAAATGAGCTATCCAGTTATTGTAGAAGGAACGAATTAAAAAGGCGGATCATTATCGCCCATCTGGTTTCAGAGCAACATAATGCTGCACAAACCATAAGAATCTCATGAAATAACCCATTCATAAGAATCTCATGAATTACCTAGACCAAGCCTCTATCTAAAACCATCTGATTCATAAAGTCTAACAGAAGAGAAGACTATAATAAAATAACCCATTCTTCTGGAATCTTCTATATGGGTGTTTAATTAATCTAGCCTCATTTTTTACACAAAGTGTTTCAGAGACAGAGAGAACCGTTCCAGCACCTTGAAGTTAAGTTATACCAATACAAATGTAAAACAGGGGATAGTTTGACTAAATGATCATTTCGATTCTGTGCTACAGAAACGGAAAGATGCCGAGTTGGGTAGAGACTGGCATATGTCGAATCATCATCCTGTGGAGACACTCAAGAATACATGCAAGCATACATCACAGTTGAAAAGCTATACAACAAAACACCCAACGAATGCTACATGAATATACATTTGAGGTGAGACATACCAGGTGGGAGATCAGAGCCACTTCTTTTGCTCATGAGAATTTTTCGCATTAGGAGGAGCACGAAGAAGCCCAAGGCAATTGCGGTGGCCAAAGGGAAGGCTGAAAAGTTCTCCAGAAGAGAAAACGGAGCCATTTTTGCTGGAGACTAAGTGGAGCTGGAGTTGCAGTGCCAGAAAATATGCAAGTGCGCCTGTTCCATTTGTTGTTAGTTCATAACTCGTGCAAAAAAATGGTGGTGAGCCAAAGGCAAGGTCAACCCAACCATCACCTCACCTCAATAAGTCTTCGGTCAAACATTGAGTTGGTGGTTCGCTTTGAAAATCAATTATATGATCATAAAATCACATTTGTACTACATTTATAATTTAAATGTTTTAACATTTTATTAATGAGTAAAGATATAATATCATACGTGTCGTTAAGTAACAATATTAGGTATATCATATAGAGAGAGAGAGCTGTTCCGGTGCAGCGTCACTGCACCGGAACAGCGGTACAGTGGCCCAAAAATGGGCCCCACATGATCATAAAATCATGATCTACTCCACCCATTGTATTTAGAATAATGTATTCTATTATTCTATTACCATACCAATTTTCATCCAAATCAGATACTTCAAAGTTGTTATTTACATCAAACTATTTTATTACGTTGGATTTATACCATTTTCAGATGGGGGTCATATACATATCTGATTGGGATGAAAATTAGTATGGTAATAAAATACATTATTCTAAATACAATGGGTGGAGTAGATCATGATTTTATGATCACGTGGGGCCCATTTCAGCGATGCTGCACCAAAAATTCCGGTGTAGCATGCTGCACCAGAATATATTCTCATATATATATATATGAGAGCTGTTCCGGTGCAGTGACGTTGCACCGTAACAGCGGTACAGTGGCCCCAAAATGGGGCCCACATGATCATGAAATCATGATCTACTCCACCCATTGTATTTAGAATAATGTATTCTACTACCATACTAATTTTCATCCAAATCAGATATGTATATGGTCCCCATCTGAAAATGGTACAAATCCAACGTAATAAAATAGTTTGATGTAAATAACAACTTTAAAGTATCTGATTGGGATGAAAATTGGTATGATAATAGAATAC
Organism: Annona cherimola; assembly: GCA_030490835.1. Lineage (NCBI taxonomy): Eukaryota > Viridiplantae > Streptophyta > Magnoliopsida > Magnoliales > Annonaceae > Annona > Annona cherimola. Next base: position 76,926,042 of record CM059975.1, on the reverse strand, counting down.
ATTATTCTAAATACAATGGGTGGAGTAGATCATGATTTCATGATCATGTAGGCCCCATTTTGGGGCCACTGCACTGCTGTTCCGGTGCAGTGATGCTGCACCGGAACAGCATCCTATATATATATATATCACTTTTATGTGGACCGAAGTGTGTTCAGATTATATACCAAATTTTATTATTTTTTGATTCTTATATATATTTTACAAAGTTTAAAATAAAAATATTCACATTTTCATGCACGAGGAGTATGAGATGGGTGAAATTTTTTATTTTTGAAATTTTGTAAATACTCTATAAAAGAATCTAAAAACAATCATGTTTGGTATATGATCTTAAATACACTTGCATTTATGCAAAAGTGAAGAAAAATAAAAAATAAGAAACATAAAATATATACGAGGTAAGTAACAACCCATTGTATAATGTCATAAACTCAGTACTAATTAGTGAAAATAAGACATTGGTAACTATAACAAAGCATCATTCAAAATTGATATTATTGAAACAATTAAGGGTGTGTTTGTTTGGGACTAAAATATGTCAACTAAAACTTTTCAACCCAAAACTTTTCACTCTTCATAACTACTCTATTTTTTAATTATTTTTTCACATTTTTCTATACAAATTACTCTACTTTTCAATCATTTCTACACAACTACCCGTACAACTAACATATCTATTTTAATTTTATTCTCTTTACTCCTCATCATTATCCCTATTATATCACATCATTTTCTATCAATTTGACAACTTCTATCTCCAAAACTTTTCATCAAAAGTTTTACCTCCAACCAAACACACCCTAAGGAAGTATATCCAACTAAAAATTTGATTTGCAACTTGGATTATCAACTAGTCTGAATTTGGATTAATCTTGAAATTTTTAACGTTTTAAATATTTAATCTAAAATCTCATATATATCAAACTTACATGTTAATTATTATAAAATATACTTCAAAAGATTAGAATTGAATATAGTTAAACATAAATAATATAAACATACTTAAATAAAAAAATTTACATGTATTTTCAAATTTTATTCTTAATTCCACTTATAACTATGAACTTTTAAAAATTTTAAATATACCTATGTGTTATGCCTAAAATTCCTCTCATACCTATATTTAGGACCATTAGTATTGATGAAATGACTAGTATTATCACCCCTAATTATGACTTTATAGCTAAAAATTTACATCCAAATGAATTTTAGCAGTTTTATAGCCATAAATTCAAATATTTTTCAAATGTAAATTTTTATTTTTAAACAAACCAACTTTGAATTATATTAGGGATTGAACATATTTTTCATTTCATAGAAAGCTAACAATCCCTTTAATGGATCTCTAACGGTTTGATATAAATAGAATTTTAGGCAAAATATGTAAGTACATTTAGATTTTTTGAAAATTCATAGGTATAAATGGATTTGTTTTGATTTACTGGTATAAATAGAATTAAGGAATACATATGAAATATACCCTAAAATAAAAAAGAATACTTAAAATTTTTTAATAAATATATATATGAGGTGTGAATCTATTCCTATCGGTGCATGACTGACTCACTCCTACTTTGTTTGTTGAATTCAGATAAAAAAATTTAGCCTAATAACACCCTAAAGTTATGAAAAACCTAGATGTTTTCTACTAGAAATAATTTGCATCCTATAAACTAAGCTACTACAATTGACTCCTAGAATACCTAGTTGAAGGAAGGATAAGAAAGGATGATGTCGTCCTAGTTATTAAAAAATAACAATTTTTTAACTTTTAATAGGAAAATTTTGTTTTATCCCCAACATTTGCCCTTAACTAGTAATATATCCATAGCATTTCCAAAATTCGTTTTATTCACATAATAATTCACCCTCAATTCAGTATTATACACATGCAATCAAAACGACTATTATCTATTTATGGAAAAGACAATTTTGCACTTTCAAAAATTTTCAATTGATATAATTCAACTCCAATATGATTCAATTAATATTAGTCTATCATTAATTTATGACATTAAATGATTCAAGTAAAATTATTTCGATTAAAAAATTCTCAAGAGGTAAAATCATCTTTCGATATGGTAAACAATGACTATTTTAACAACATGGTTATAATTGACATTTAGAATGAAATGCTATATATATATATATAAGAAGTTTATGAAATATTACGATTGTATTAGGAATTAAGGCAAATGTTAAGGAGTACAAGAGGAATTTTTTCATTTTCAATATACAAATTTTTTTAAAAATACCAAAATGAAAAAGATAGCTAAATTTCACTGGGAATAAGTACCTAGTGGCTTGGCATGAAATTACCAAATTTCAAACTCTAAGTGAGTTATTGGCTAGCTGCCCTTGAACTTCTATACAACTGACAATTTCCTCAATCATAATAAATTACCCAATCCTACCCTCCTGTTGTCTTCAATGGTAAATCTCTATCTTAACTGGTAACTGGGTAACCTCAGTCATTCTTAGAGAGAAGTACTCAGAGATTGTCCCTGCCGTTAACACTTTCATGGATCTCTATCAATCAACTAAAAATATGAATCTACCCGTATTCCTTTTTTTTTTTTTTTATTTGGTGGATAACGTACCTTCATTCCTCTTAAATTGCAGTAACAAATAAGAAAACGCCATCAAAAGAAGGTATGAAATGAATCAAGGTTACATACCACATGGAAAAGTTTATGCAAGCAATAAAGAAAGATGACAATATGCACATCCATATCAAACCCAAAATACCAACCTTTTTTCAGAGGGAAGTGTAGCTTTGCTTCTACCTCAGATGCTCTTGGTGCTGTGCTCCCGATAGCAATTTAAGTTGGACGCGTCCCAGCTCCCAAAGTAGCCCACCCCTGAGCTAGCTGTTCAGATTCCTCGAAATTAAATGCAATTTCCAAATATAAATCAGTCCAGATCCATGATTTCGTCTGTGTCAAATAATAGGCTGCCGCGTTATGTAATCTCCTCCGATTCTTTTGCAGCAGGAGATTTTCTATCTTTTATCCGTTGAATAGATTAATATATTCTTTATTTTTGAAAATAGATTAATATATATTTAATTTCGCCCATTTTGGCACACTTTGATTGTGGCGATGACTCGAAATTTACTTTGCTTTTTACATTTACATTCGTTGTCTAGCTAAGAGAATAAGATTCAGATAGACCAAAACACGAGTCCCATTTTTATAAATGTGTAAAATAAAATTAATAAAATTATTTAATTTGCATATTAATTTTGAAGTTGTATTCTCCCCACATAAATCATTTCTATCATCATTACTATATGAATAAATAATTTTACAAAGCACTGTTATATTATAATCCATATATGGATGCATCTAAGCACTTTTCAAATTTAATTTAATTTATATATTGACATATGTTTTTATGTTATGCATTGATATGTGTATATATATATATATATATTTGTCTCGATTCTATGTAACCTCCTCCATTTTTAATATCTTGATGGTTGATAAAAAATTTATTCTATTTATTATATTTAATATTATTTATATAATTATGAAAATCTTTTCATTTGTTTAGTTTTATTGCATATATATATATGGGTCTCTTCTATAAAATGCTTTAATGCTAAACTATCAATTTTAAAGTAATTTTTTTACATTTAAACTATTTAAAATATCACTACTATGTAAATAAATGATTCTATAAAGTATTATTATATTCTAATACATGTATAAATGGATCTAAGTGTTTTTCATAATTTACACATAAATATATATTTTTTAGCAAATATAGCCCATGCATATACGTGATTTGGACGAAACTTGGTCTCCTAACTAAACAAGTAATGTTAAATATAATAAATAAATTAGATTTTACATCAATCATCAACATCATACATAGAAGTGGAGCTCTATATCTGTCTGTTAGAGATATGTTATTATAAATTTACATGCACCATAACCTATGGTACATTTGGCTTAAAATGGGCCCTACATACATTTAAATACATTAATATTTTATACAATCATTTATTCATATTTAAATTATATTTTAGATAATTTATATGTTGAAAAAATAACTCGAAAATTGTCATTTACATCAAACTATTTTATTACGTTGATTTCGTATCATTTTCAGATGGGGCCCATGTGCATATCCAATTTGGATGAAAATTGGTATGTTGAAACCATTTTGAATATGATAGGTGGAGTAGATGCATGTTTTGTGATCATGTAGGGCCTATTTTGAGCCAAATGCAACTTAAGTATGGTGCATTTGTATGTACAGGATAATTTTTTTAATCTAACGTGATGCGTCCTAGACATCATACCTCAAACTCAATCGCAAGAGCGTAAGGAATTCATTCAAAGAATCAATGAATTACCATAGTTTAGGACTCAAAACCTCGTTACAAAATCTACCCCTCTGACTACCCTTTAGAAAAATCAAAACAATGCAAGAACAAAATAACGAATGAAACTATAACAAAACAATCCCCCTCTCTCATTGTTGGGCCATTTATAGGATAGACCCAGCCTATCAAACCAACAAACAGAGCAACGGAACCAACTTCAATGGTTACGCACATGCAATTCATCCTAGCCATTACTTAGCAAATTTTATCACTCTGCTCTTCTTTAAAGACAACTTGTTCTCAAGATGGACAAATCCAAGCATTTACAATGAAAAAATGGGGCAATAATTTAAGAATCCCACCGAAAGTAAAATAAGGTGAGCTGTGATCTTCTTAAATTACTCTAAGAGGGCTCCATTTCAAACTAGTATGAAATACCATTTTCTGAATAACTCTTTGAAATTTTTTAATCAGATTATTAATCTAGGTGTATATTATTTATAAACTATTTTTTTATTTTTGAATATATGTATATATTTGTTTTGTATTTTTAAACACAGGAGCATCTTAGTAGTTTTTATAAGGGTAAAATAACACAACGCTTATGTTTAAAAACATAAAATAAATAAATATATATATATATATCTAAAGTTGGTTAAAACTTTGTTTATGGATAATATACACCTAAATTAAAAAAATTGATGGTAATAGATGATCATTCGACAAAGTAAGGCAAGAAAAAGACCTAATCTAGCTTCTCTTATACACCGTATCGGCAACCCGCCACTTTTGGCTTCCATGGAAGGACTATGAACAGCCATGAGTTCCACATGTCGAAGCCTTCACACTTGGCTACCATGCAAGATTTATGAACAGCCCCATGTCCCAAACTCACCGACTGCTCATCCAGACCAGCATGACAGACAGGAGCAGTCCAGGATGCCATACAAGCATTCTGTTGAGCACAAGATGGGTGGCCCTTGTCAGAACGAGAGAACCGATGTCATGCCCTGCTCGGGTTCTTGGCTGCTGCCCAGCTGTGTAGTCCACGAAGCCTGTCAGACGGACGACAATCCACTCCAGAAGAGACACCTATTTGCGTCACCGAAGGCTTCAATTGACACTTTCTCCTCCAATGGAGGTATGTTCTCCATGTCCGTGAAATTGTCGTCACCCCCACCGATTGCTGTTATGGGTTTCGAATTTCGCCCAGACTTTCTATGACGGCGATGAAGCCATTGTCCCCAGGCTCCAGCGTCAATTTTTAATGGCAGAGGCTCGGGTGGTTTCTTGGGTCACTCTCTGCTGTCGAATCCTGTCAACCATCCATTTTAGCCAAGACAGCCTAGCATCGAAATCCTTGGCTGCCTGCACTCGGTGTGCCAAAACAACCTCTCTCTCTCTCTCATTGTTGGCCCATTAGAGGACAAACTCAGTCATGGAACTAATAGCTCGAGCAGCCAAACTATAGCAAGTTATTTTTAGCGCGCTGTGATGAGTCGACAAATGAACTTAAAAATATAAAATATGAACCCTACAAAATTTTAAAAAATAAAAATAAAAATATATGTGAACTAAGCTGAAAAATAAACGTGCATATGTAAGAAAGCAAAAAAATAAATATGATACACGGAAAAGAAAAATTAAATATGCAATGTGAGTTAATGGGTTAGCTGGTTGGGTATGATGTGAATTAAATATATAAATTAAACATGCAAATAAAAAGATAAAAAAAATGTAGTAAAAGGGTTCAAGATCGAAAATGTAAAAAATATAAAAGGTGTAGACAAGAAGTTAAAAAAGGAAAATACAAACGTTATGACTTTTATATTATGCGACCATTAAAGTTTTTTTTATATGATGCATAGTTAGTTAAACAAGTACATTAATTAATCATTGTTAGAAGTTAGCAAAATGCATTAAGGAAACGTGCAAATAAAAAGGGAAAAAGATGTAAAAGAGGAGTCCAAGATCAGAGATGAAAAAATATAAAAGATGTAGACATGAGGGTTAAAGAATGGAGATGCAAATGTTAAAGTTTTTAAATGATGCAAGTTATCAGAGATTTTTAAATGATGCGGGTTAATCGAACACAAACATGTATCTCAATATGAGCAACTAATAATCGGTAAGATGCATACAAATGCAGATAAAAATTAATATATTAATTTTTGGAGTCGCTAATATAATAACGCACTGAAGTATAGATATTTTCTGAGTGAACTCGCAACTAGAAAAAAATACACATTTATTTTTACTCTAGTACATTGGTCCTAAGAGTGTCAAAAATTAATATACATCTTATACATAACAGCTCAAGATAGTGGAGGTGGGAATTTAATCTCCGGGCTTTTTTTAGATGCCCTAACTCAATCTAGAAGTTGGATGTGGGAATTTCTTCCCTAAGCTTTTACGAGGCCCTAACTCAATTTGAAAATGGGTGCGAGAATTTCATTCTTGTTGAATAGGATGAGATTTTATCTCCTGATGAGGGGATGAGTTTTTTTTAAATTTTGGTAAGATTTTCTTTTATGAAATGAAACAATAAATACTTATTGTGTAGATGATTTTTTTTTTTGATAAAATATTGTGTAGATGATTTGATTTAAATGCGAAAGTGTTTTTTTTTTTTTTTGGCGACTACAGTGATGAACGAAGAGATATCTCAAATGGTCATGCGTGTGTTGAATGAGTGTAAAAGAAAAAAAAAAAATTTTAAATGAAATACTCAAACCATTTGATATGAGTAGAGGACATGCTTAAAATGAACCAAGAATGATGCGGGAATGGATAATGTTTGTAACCAAAGTAAAATCATCCAAATGAATTTTTTTTTTTAAACACTGAAGTCCGATCCTCATTCCCTCTGATGGGTGGACATGAATGGTAGCACAAAATGGAGAAGGGACTCGGGCAGATGGATGATTCAAGTCCCTTAAAAAAACGAAAAAAAATGCCTGCGAAAAGTTAAATGACGTGCTGATGGGATGGCAGATATGGATGCAGTGATGGTTTAGGCTTGAACAATAAGGACGCTGGACTTTACTCTGGGATTTTTTTTAGGGATGAAAAACGACTTGGATTGAAAGAAAATGGATGGGCAAGCAGGGGTATAGTTTTTTTTTTTTTTTTTAAAGGAAACAACCTATCTCACTACCCTAGAGCTCGTCTAGGGAGGAGGGATAGGAAGATCCAAGATTTATTTCCAAAAAATTGTCTATACAATTTTTTTCATGAATGGCTAGAGGGGGGATGCCCCACCAGACTTGATGATCTACTGAAGAAACAGAAAGGGAGTCAGCTAGAGCATGTGCCGCGGCATTGCCTTGCCTAAGAACATGATGAGCACTAACATGGGGAGAATGAGAAAGAATAGACTTGATCTTGTCAACCACAACCCCAACAGGAGAAGCGATGGGGTCATTCGAGAGAAGAAAGTTTATCAGCAAGAGCGAATCGGACTCAATTTGTAGTTTTTCTAAGTTGAGCTCCTAACCCCATCTAGCCCCAAGGAGGAAAGCATGTGCCTCCATGAGCAGAGGCTCCATAATACCACAACTTCGCCATCCCTTTGCAGCGACAAACGAGCCTCTGGAATCCCTGATAATGGCGGCGAAGCCCATAGATGCATGACAATGGAGAATCCGAGCATCGACATTAAGCTTAAGGAATCCCTCCGGAGGTCTGGACCATCTGGGAACCAGAGGTCGATCAATCGCGCCTCCAAGTATGAGAGGGGTGGCCCTCTGGTACTGCTCCAAGAAATCCTCACACCATTTGAGAGTATTGGCGATATCCGGTTTTGTTCCGTCGACTCTCAACGCATTTCGCATTAACCATATCCGCCAGCAACAGAGAATGAAAACAGCAAGATCCTTCGACGCGTGGCGAGATGAGAGTAAGGTGAAGATATCCTGGACAGGGGTCGAAAGAGAGATGCCCCCAGTAGCCCTAGAGCAAATAGTTCTTGTGACCTCGCAGTCCGAAAATAAGTGGTTTGTGTCCTCGAAACCAGACCTGCAAAAGAAACAAAGGGGTTCCACGTCAATGCCCCTGGATTGCAGATTAAGGAGGGTCGGGAGTCTATTTTTGAACAGTCTCCAGCCAAAGATGAGAATTTTGCTGGGAAGTTTAGTCCGCCAAATTTTCTTATAAATGAAGGAATGAGGGGAGCAACCATGTCCCGAGGCAAGGACTCTGTATGCTGACTTTACGGTGTAGGCCCCATGCGGCTCAAACTTCCAGCATACCGTGTCCTCTTGTGCAAGTGAGGGCAGGGGGATATGATTGATTGCTTGCCACCCCTCATCCCCGGCAGCAGCCAATATGCGGTCCATGATCCAAGAGTTTGAAGCCTCACAGATGAAATGACTGACATTTATATCGTCCGGGATTGATAGCGGAAGGGGCCCAACCTTGGTGACCATAGAATCAAGCCAAGCATCCTTGAAGAACTGAACTCGCTTTCCATCGCCGATCCGCCATCGACACCCAAACCGAATCACATCCCTGGCCATAAGAATACTTTTCCAGGTGAAAGAGTCCGATATTTTTGCTTGACAGCTCCAAATGTCGCCCTTTAGGAAATATCTGACCTTGAGGATTTTATAACACAAAGAGCTAGTGGTCGTGGATAGACGCCAAGCCTGCTTTGCAAGGAGAGCATAATTGAAAATGTGTAAATCTCTGAAGCCGAGCCCCCCCCGATAGCTTTGTTTTGCACATCTCATTCCATGCCACCCAGCTCATTTTACGCTTACCACCCTGCTCGCCCCACCAAAACTTGCTTAACATCCCATTGAGATTATGACAGAAAGATTTAGGAAGAAGAAAAATGCTCATTGAGTACGTCGGGATCGCTTGAGCAATAGCCTTTATCAATATCTCTTTACCTCCCCAGGAGAGGAGCCTTCCTTTCCAACCCTGAATTTTCCTCCAAACACGCTCCTTCAAGCCCTTAAACAAGTCCCTTTTAGTCCTCCCCAACCATGCAAGTAAACCCAGATAGTTCATAAGATCGTGGCCCGAGGCACCCAAAAGGGAAGTAATGTCCCGTCGGTTCTCCACTGTGGTGTTAGAGCTGAAAAACACGGATGTTTTATCCACATTCACAATCTGCCCCGATGATTCCAAGTATTCGCGGAGAATAGCAAGCAAACTTCTAACATCCTCATTTGAAGATCGTAGAAAAATAATGGCATCGTCCGCAAATAGTAGATGGGTGAGAGAGGGCCCATTAGGATTTATTTTGATGCCATGAATGGTAGATCTGACAGCTGCATTGGAAATTAGAGCAGAGAGCACCTCACGCAAATGATGAAAAGATAGGGAGAGAACGGATCACCTTGCCTTAGTCCCCTTTGAGGTTGAAAATACGTCGTTTTGAATCCATTGACATTCCCCCGATAAGATACAGAGGTCACGCAGCTCATAATCCAGCTGGTCCAAACCGGACCGAAATTCATTGCTTCCATGGTCAATTTGAGGAAATTCCACTCAACCCGATCATACGCCTTGGACACATCCAATTTTATAGCCATCTCCGATCTTTTCCGTCTCTGCCCATGGCGGAGATAGTGAATAGCTTCATAAGCCACCAGCATATTGTCAGTGATAAGTCTGCTTGGGACAAAAGCGCTTTGCTGTTCACTAATGACTTCATGAAGATAAAGTTTGAGCCTGTTGGCCAGGACCTTTGCCAGAATCTTATAAACCACATTACAGAGGCTGATGGGATGAAAATGGGATAAAGAATGGGCCCCAACCCTCTTTGGAATCAAAACGAACGTGGTGGAGTTCATCGACCGAAGTTGTATAGTCTGGTGCGTGGGGTTTCTCTCGTCCATGAAGCTTTTACACCACAGAAAAACCTCCTGACCCACCGTGTTCCAGTGTTTCTGATAAAAGCCAGCGGACATCCCGTCCAGACCAGGGGCTTTGGTTGGGCTCATCTCTTTCACTGTCGTAGTCACTTCCTGAAGAATCAAGGGCTTGGTTAGTTGTCGTCTTTGCTGGTCTGATAACCTCTAAGAAATCTCACTTTGGACCCAGTATGCATCCGATGGCCCCGATGTAGAGAACACCGACTGGAAGTGGTGCAATGCCATGTCTTGCATTTGATCTTGGTCATAAACCCACTGCCCATCCAAATCTTGGAGAGCCCCGATAGAGTTTGAGCGCCTCCTGTGGATGCCATGCGATGGAAGAATGTCGTGTTTCTATCCCCCGCGTGAAGCCAATGTATTTTTGCGCGTTGTCGCCATACTTGTTCCTCATCGTGAAGCAGACAATTAATTTTGAATTTTGTTCTGTGAATTGCCTCGTGAAGCAAGGGTATAGTTAATGGTGCAGTTTAATGAATGAACGGATATGAGGTTCAGATCTTTGCAGATGGAAAAATAAAGGGGCTGCATGAAGGGAAAATAGATGGAGGAGCTTGGGTGTGCTTAGCCGCCCCCTAAAATGGCAGAGAATGTCTCCTTTTACAGCCTTTGAGTTTGGAAAAATTGCATATTAATGCACTGTTGTAATGTTTTACATAAGTCCACCTTGACCATTGTGCAATATTCTAATTTAAGGGGTCTTTCCTAGAAATTTTGTGGGTAGTTTTGTAAAACCACCAATGGGAGTCATAATTTTTCTTGGCTAGTAAGTCAACTCTTTCTTGGTCATTAATTTTGTGTATTTTGTATTTTTCATTCATGACTTGATTTTCACTTATTTTTCCTTGATTTTGGATGAGATCTGCACTTATTGATGTCCCTTCATCATTTTAACAGCTCAGATCTTCATTTGGTGGCTTAGTTTTCATCCACCACTTGAAATGTTGCAAACTCACCTCCTTTTTTTGTGTAAATCTATTTTGATCATAAAAAAATTCATAAAATATTAATTATTTGATTAATCCTAACCATTCATCACGTTAACTCTGCTCCAATTGGCGCGAGAAAATATTTTTTACTTCATCGTGAATGCAAATTGCTCTTGATCAACTGTACGAATAATTGGCTATTACTTTTGAAGTGAGCTTGAAGCATCGTAGGATCATTCTTCACATAAATTCTGAACAAATTTGGGCTTGCAAATATATGTGTTAAAAATTTTAATATAAATTCACAAAAAGCCTGAAATGGATGGGTCAAATGGGTGGAGTTCTCCCATTTTAATTTTCACATTTAAGCTGGGTGTCAAGTGTCAACACAAACCAACTTCAAAAGTAAAACATGCAAAATTCCACCACACACGGAACTCATCCCAGCCAATGCTTACCAAATCCTGTCACAATGTGTCTCGTGTATATATTTTATATCATCATCACAATTGGCTAAAATGGATGGAGTTTAACCATGTGCATAAAGGCAGAGCCCACATGTATAGTTTTGTGTTCTCTCTTTATTTTTAATATGATTTGACATTTAAATATTTAATTATTATACTTCTTTCATTATTGTCTATATTTTCAATTATTCTTTCAAAATTTTTACCAACTATTATAATTATTTTATATTTTTTCTACTTATTCCTAATAATTACCGATCATTTTCTTACTCCTTAAAAAAAATTATAATGCTTTGCCTTGCAGAGTACACTACCATAATCGACAAAATTTTCGGATAAGGTTCAACAGGGCTAATGATAGCCATAGCCACGAGAGAGTATTTTTTATATAGAATTATATCCCCTTAATTTTTTAATTTAAGTAAACTATTAAGAATAAATATTTAAAAATTCTTCTATAGACTGTAAGACTTAATTCAAATTAATGTCCACATTATTCTACATACATTGTGCGGACAAAACTTTAAGAATTAGAATCCTTACAACTTGTGGAGTAAGCATCCTAATTCTTTAAAAACTCAAAATTTTATGTAAATTGGCCTTTCTACTAAACAAAATAGAAGTATAAAATACATTAAAAATAAAATTCACAACAAAATTTTTTGAGAAAATGTGGTTTATGCAGGTATTGAATTTGAATAGAACTTTAGTCTCCTAGCTAAAAAATGATGTCAAATACAATGAATATATTGAATTTTATGAATTTTAAATCAACTGTCAACATCTCAAAAATGGGGAGTTTCATGAGATTATTTTTTTGAAATCCAATTTTATAAAAGTATTCTCAAAACTTAATTTACAACTTTTTTGGCTTTATAATCTATAAGCCAAATTGATTTATATGATGTTAATTGGGTAGTGGCCCAGTTGGTACTCGGTGTTGGCATGTATCGTAGCCACCCGGGTTCAAGTGGTGGCGGAGACGTTCTCTTTGATTTTAATGGCAGTCGTCCACCTGTCGATATTTGGGAGCTAGTTGTCTCTCTTGTCGATATTTGGGAACCTGTGATCTTGCTCTTTAAGGTTGTAAGAATTATCTTTGGACTTGATGGTAAGAATTATATATTTAATCTAAGATTAAATTAGGTTCTCAAACATAAAAACTCAACCTCACCTAATTTACAACTATTTATCCACATTAGGTTCCACTTAAAATATTATTTATGTTTGTTGTCATTCTTTGCCGATTCTAGAAGCCTAACAGCATAGTTGCATAATTATACAATTACTAAAAAGCAAACATAATGCTTTAATAAAATGTCTCATGCAATTCATATTTAAAATATTCGTATAGTCCTTTATCCAATATATATATATATATATATATATGAAAAAGAAAATTACATGTAACGCTATGAGTATCATCTAGCCTTTTAGATATAAGAAGAAAATATAAAATAGAGAGAATGAGAATTCTTCTATGAAATCTCTTTTATATGTAACTTTTTTTATATTGAATATTCTGATGGTTGATGAAAAATCTACTTCCTCTATTATACTTGGCACCATTTATATAACTTGCAAACTCATTCATCAGTTTAATATTACTATGGATGAGCCCTATCTACAAATGTATAAAATCAAGATAAATAAATAATTTAATATTAAATATCAATTTTAAATTTATATTTTTAATATCTAAACAATCGAAAATATCATTTCTATGTAGATAAATGATTCTACGAAGTATTATTATATTCTAATATATACATGAATAAATCTAATTATTTTTCCCAATTTACACATGGATATACCTATTTTTGATCAATTGTGGCTCATGCACATATTTGATTTAAATAAAAATTAGTCTCCTAAAAAATGGATGATGTTAAATACAATGAATAGACTAAGTTTTACATTTAACATAAAAAAATTAAAATTTGAAGAGATTACATAAAACTATTTTTATGTAATCCAGTTACATAAAAGCAGACCTAGAGAACGAAAGAGACATGTCATATGATCATTTTACAGTCAAAACATTCATTATTCAAAAAGTAAACTACAAGGAGACCCAAAATCCTAGTCTCCATTTAGCGGCTGAACATAACGGCGAGGCAATTGCGCAGATATAGTTTCGGACTCCAAGTGAAATATATAAAGATTTCTTTCTCTTTCGAAAGTTGATACAATCCTTTTCCATTCCATAAAATGATGCAGAGCAGTATATTATCCAAGAAAAGCATACAAATCTCCCAATGTCTCGACCCAATTGGATAAAAAAAGACATTTTTCAAGCCAGTTGCTAGAGGTTTAGTCAGCGACATCAATAATACCCAGCCTTTCACTTAACCCCACACAATAAAACTTGCCATTGCAGCTGACAATCGACGAGAGGGATTTCTCTATTTCTCCCATTTTGTACTTGTGTTAATATCATTGATTAGTACTTGGATGCCAACAGATAAAGGAATTACATTTAGAACCAGACAATATGACTCCATAATCAGGATCAGTGGGAGGAGATGAGAGAATGCAAATGTGTAATAAACGCGATAGTCTTGGACATGGTAATGGATTTCTCTGCAACGACATGATATGGAGCAGAAAAATGTCAATAGAAGCTGTACTTTCCAGCACTAACCAACCAAAGTTAGAAGCCTAACAGACTATGTCGCGCCTCCGGAATCTTTCTTGAAGTGCAAGTCCTATCTAATACATTGTAGAAAGTTTGAATTTTTCCCCCTTTTCCATGGAAAAGACAAATCAAGGTTGCTGTGGTCCTGTGGAGGAGGTTGAGAGTTTTTAGATTTTATTTTCGTTTGCCGCACAAAATTGAATAGAAAAAACAACAGTGTAAGAGTAACAAATGCAAAGCGGACCTTTTAGCAATTGAAGTCATTAGATTGGTAATAGACGCTTAAGGTATGAAGCCATTCATCCAAGTTATCACTAATTGTGACAAAAGCAGCAATTCGAAAGAGAGAATTAGAACTACACAATTTGGTCGAATAATTATAATGATTATGGAAAGAAACTAGATTTTCCAAAGAGAGAATCAGAATTACATTATTTGCTCGAATTAATTATTATGATTGGGGAAAAAAAATGAGATTTTCGTGAAATTAGATTTCTATTGCAACATACGTTTTTTATTTCAAGCCAAAATATAAAAAAAAAAAGCATTTAAATGACCTGAAATTAATATTTAATGTCCAAATATTATAAAAAATATTTTAAAGCAAAATTCATGCTAACTACAGATGGTTACCCTATACACAACTGTGTGAATGAGCATTGAAGGTCCTATTTACATCTTGTGAACAATTGCTAAGTCAGAAGATCTGAGCAAAATACGCAGCAGTTAGCCAAACCTTTTGCAATAATTTTTTTTCCTTTGGTACCAGAAGATGAGGCTGAAGACTAAACCATCCAATTGCCCCAGTTTCCAGCCAAATAACTCCACATGGTATTGATTGGTACTTTGTAGTTCAAATGAATCCACCAAAAATCCTACCAAACGCCTCTCAGACCCTTCTCTTCATCTCCGCCTCCCGAAATTTCCTCTTCCTATCTTCCCTTCTCAGTCAACATTCCAACTTTTTCCGCAATGATGGCAATATCGATCCCTTGCAGCATTGAGCTCCTCGTATGTCCTGGCTATAGAGTCTGCATGCAGGACTCTAGCTCCAAGCTCCCCAACACTTCATCCGCCCCATCTCGGAAGATGCCGACCATCGAGCTTGCATCAGCAAAACCCTTTTCCTCAATGAGCCACAAAATCCTCAGAGAGCCAATTCAAATAGGGGAGATGGAAGGGGAGATGGAAGGGGCAGATTCAGGGGATCCAATTGCATGCGCCCGCCCTTTTTTATTTATTTTTAAATTTTTTTATAAAACTATTAATATAAATGTATTTAACATGTGTATAAATTTTTATCAATTTTAGAATATTTTATATATTTATTTTTGAAAATCAATGCTACTAATTTTCAAAAATAAAAAATAAATATATAAAATACTCCAAAAATTGTAAAAATTTATACACATATTAAATATATATAAATTAACAATATTGTAAAAAAATAAAAAATAGGTGTATGCGCCCAGGAGCATGCAATGGGGGTCCCAGATTTAGGGGATAGACATGCAATTTTCGTTATCATTCCAACTAAGGAAGAAGAGAGAGAGAGAGAGGTGTTTCAAAATTTTAAAATTTTCAATTACTTGCACAGGGACTGCAGGCATAATTATATCCAAAATTTCTTCAGACAGTGGAAATAAATTCCTCACGATTTGACGATGGAAAACAGGGCGCATAGGATCATATAAAATAACTATAAAATATATAATTATCACCTAGCCAAGCAAAATATCAAATTTATGCAATAAAAAGAGGCCAATGAGGAGATAAATCATCCTCAAAACATGCCATTGGAAGATGAAGGTCTTGCGTTCCGATCATTGTCGCCATCAACATTGGAGTCTTTGATCTCCTTGATATCTAACATGTTAATTTCTTAATAGCGGACTTTGATGTTATTCTTCTCTTTCTACCTTGCCTTGTCTAAGTCCCTATCAAATCAAGATCAAGGGAGATATAAGGATTGTTGGACATCAACTCAAACTGTCAATGAAAACTAGTGACGCAAAAGGCGATTTCAATATCCCCAAGAAACTAATTCTGTGCTTGTGTAATTGCATACTTCAAAAAACACAAGAAACATGCTACATCTACTTTCCTTTTTCCTCCCACATTTTGTGTTCGCAACTCTTGCGCCTCAAACCCCTTCGGCCACACTCAAAATTAGAACCCATAATTTCAATAAGAAACTTCCGCCAAAACTCAAAATCAGAATCAATTGCTCCCTCTCTCTTGCCTGCGATAAATCCATGGCCACCAAGGTCTAAGAGGTGGGCAGTTTCGGCCACCTCTTTCCTATTTGAAAGTTGCTTTTTGAGGACGCTCTCTCAGGCAACTATTCTGGCAGTCATTTTTTGCTATTAATTCCACCCAAACCTATAAAAAGATGGTCCATAGCTAAATAGAGGTGTGTCTCTAACCAAGCTTTGAATTCGGGATTGCAATCAGTTAGGGTTTTCAAATTCTTTTGTTTTTTATTCCCTAGCAGAAAGTTTCAAATTAACATCTTTTTCGAATATATTCTCTATTGTTTTGGAATCTCGAATTTATTATAACATGGAACTGAAAATTCTAAAAGTTTTAACTTAATAGGTTAGATCTAGATAAGTATATTTGATAAAAAAAAATTTAATAGGTTGGCATTATTTCTTTAAAAAGTTGGCATAATTTAATTTGTCTTTATAATATGAATAATTTAGATAACATAAGTACTCTAGATGATATAAGACTCATAAATGGGATCTCCATTGGAAGACTTTTCTCACTACTAATTTAGTTTCTTTCAATTTAAAATATAATTTTTTACAATTTTTACACCGCCGTTTTATTCCTAACATTATATTTTCAACTCCTTTGTCCATCCCATCAAGACTCCTATATACTTTTGAATAGGAGTTAAATTTAGAAAAATAGAAGTTAAATTTCGAAAATTGTCAAATAATTTTATTAAAACTTCCTTAAAATACATGTAAGAGAATCTTATAATCCACATTTCATTCGAATTAATGTGGCTTCTTTATGCACATGATCACATATCTATCTCATATCTCCTACTTTATCTTGTGATAAAACACATACCTTTGAACATTTCATCATATTGAAATGGTATCAAAGCCATTCATTTTGGAAATTGTCATTATAAAATAGTACTACTTCAGATATTCAAATAAAATATTTTTGCATATTAACACTAGAAAATTCAAAATAATTATGAAATAGAACAATGATAATATGACATGAAAATATTGAAAGATAATCCATTCTAGAAAAAAATATTGTCCATACTGATCCTTAAGTAGATGGCTGCTTGAGATTTTCATCCCCGAGTTCGCAAAATCCATATAAGCTCTTTAGTTGATAGCCTAATCCACCTGGGCTCAACCCAAGCACGATTGAAAAATTCTTCTGAATCATAAAGTCAAGATTAGGGTAGCATCGTTGATCCTCGAGCGAGAAGTAAATACAATTTGTGGCACTTCTCGTAGGAACATAGATCTTATTTGCCATCCTTTCCACCACTGCTTTGCAACTAAAACTATTCCAACGACCAATAAATAACATACAATCCTCCATAGTCTTGACCTCCACCTACTGCATCACCAATGAGTCAAGTTGATAAACATGAATTGAGTTTCAGAGAAATCAACTAACACCATTAATAACTTATCTCTCCACTCCACCAGGTAATTCTCCCACCTGCAACTAGTAAACAACCTACAGTTGCAGAACTTCAGTGGTTTTGGGTTTGGAAGAACTTTCCAAGTAAGTTGATATGGATCAAAGATCCCTAACTTTCCATCATGACCTAATACGTAGAAAACATTATCCATAAAAACAGGATTGACATAAGATAAAATGAAAAGCAAATTGCTCTCATATGTATCATTGATCCATTGAAGATCCCCATGACGACAAATATAAGCGTCAATGGATTCATTGTCTCTTCTAGTAAATATACAAATTATAGAATCTATTGAGGTTGGTGTGGTTTAGATACCAACAGTCTCCATGCAATTCAATTCCTGAAAATGAGGGAGTTTGATCTCCTCCATGATGAATGGGTTAAAAAGGCACATAAAACCATTCCCTGAATCCACAAATACCCAACCATCCTTGCAAAAGCAAAGTCTCGAATCCAACAATTATGGGATGTTTACAATGCAACTCTCGCAGTATAAAGGATCCCAAAAGGTATGCATACCATCCCCTTTCTGAGAAAGCATCAACCATGGTGAATGGTTCTTCAACAATGGCACATTAGGGCTAGAGAGGGTCAAAGTGTGACGTTTCATGAACAAGCTAAATGGACCAATTGATCGCCATCTTTTACAGACACAAGTGACATGATTAAATTCTATTCGATAACGATGCAATGCTATTAACTCTAGAAGATCTATTGGAAGATCAGACCAAACCCTGGACTCCTCAGTATTGGTCTCCTGGCCCGTACTCAATTCATTAGTAATATGTATCTGGCATTACAAAACTATTTCATTTTTATACTCTTCCATATGGGATGTCCTTTTTTGCTTTGCTTGCTCATCCATATCTATCCCTTTGACAACATTTATATCATCAATAATTTATTTTTCACCTGGTAACATTATTTCTTCGTGAAGCTCCTCCAAGCTGTATGTGTTTTCTTTTTTAGCTTGCTCAACAATCTTCTTTTTGTGTTTGCTTTTGTTCCTTTGTTTCCCATTTGATTTCATCCTTTACCGTTGAAAAACTGCAAGATATAAGCAAACAACTGTAATTATCCAATTATATTGAATATGCTAAGTGATAAAAGTAGTTAGGATGTGTTAAAGAAACTCTATCTAGTGAGTGACTATATGAGAATGATAAGGGGCATTTTCAAAGATCATTAAAATGCACTTGCTCTGAATTTTATTTTGCATATATAGCCAATAAGAAAGTTTGTTGTTTAATTTACATTTTTTATGGACTTCTCACTCACTTATCTCTATGATGTTTCTTACTAGCTTTTCACATTAACCTATCTTTTGACCAAAATTGAAAACTTAAAACTTGAGTGACATTTCCTTTTCCAAATAAATTTAAATAGATGAAATAAATTTCAAATTAATATAAATCCATTAAGTATTTAATATAATTTGATAAAGTGAAAGGCGATCTGAAATAAAGCATCAACTTAGTTTGACATTAACTAGAAAATATACGAAGAAAACTAACATCCTGTGAAGTTAGCATGATGAGTAATAAGTTCAATCCATGAATCAAATTTTATATTACTGTTTCATAAGCAGACACTATATTTTTTATCTCAAAAATAAATTAATCTGTGATATTATCTTATATACATACTCACCCAATGCAACTAGGCTTTGGCTGAATTTTTTGCATCGTTAGTGCACTTAACTTCTCTTATCTATGGCATAAGTTAAAAAAAAATCAAATGTCTTAACTATACTATCAGGTGTAATCTACATGCCTTAATGCATATAACTCATGAACATATTATATTTATAAAATAATTTAAAATAACAAAAAAAGCAACACATCATCAATGCTCAATATAAGGAGTCATAGAGTAATTATCATCATCATAAATATCTAAACAAATAAAAGATATTAAAACAATTCAAGAAAGTCGATATCCTATTACCTCAAAACCTAACTTATTACCCTACCTTGCTTCCCTTGCTTTTGAAATTTTTTATTACTCAAGTTGTGTTTTATACTTTACATAAAAATTTATTGACTACTACAAGATAGATATGTAATCATGAGCGTATTGGAGGCCATGTTAATTGGAATGATATGTAGATTACGATACTCTCTTGAATTTATTTTATGAATGATTTAATAAAATTATTTCACAATTTTCTAAATTCGACTCTTGTTTTGAAGGATGCAGAAGTCTTGAATGGAATGGACAAATGAGATGAAAATGTAATGATATATTTTGGGAATAGAAAAAGTTATGTTAAGGAAGGATTTGTTTACACCCAAACGTTTTAAGGGGCACATTTGTTTACACCTGAAAGTTGTTAATTAAAACTTTTCCTTCTCCACAATATCATTTTTTATTATTTTTTCATATTTTCTTATGCAACTATCCTACTTCTTAATTATTTCTATACAACTACCTATATAATTAATATATTTATTTTAACTTTATTCTTTGTACTCATCATCATGACTTCTATCATATTATATCATTATAATGCCCCGTCAGCCAGAACATACTCTTCTAACTAGCAAGCCTTTAGCTCAATCAAGGATCGGATATAAGGAAGAATGCATACTCACCTTTAGATGCTAATTATAATAATGAGATAACAATTGAAATAATTATTTTCATTTTTATCAAATAAAACAATCCACTTGAATTCACAAATAAATCTATTAATTAAAACCTCACGACAAATTCTCAAACATACTTGTCATCCACACCAAAGTAGCAACCCATGTTGTTTTTAATCTCAGCCGTCCAAGGCAAGCAATATTTTAATATCGGTTCCCAAGTCATCCATCATATATATATCTCATACCATCTTAGGTTAACATTAATACGAACCATCATATTATTAATATTTACACCTTTAGATGCTAATTATAATAATGAGATAACAATTGAAATAATTATTTTCATTTTTATCAAATAAAACAATCCACTTGAATTCACAAATAAATCTATTAATTAAAACTTCACGACGAATTCTCAAACCTACTTGTCATCCACACCAAAGCAGCAACCCATGTTGTTTTTAATCTCAGCCGTCCAAGGCAAGCAATATTTTAATATTAGTTCCCAGGCCATGCATCATATATATATCTCATATCATCTTAGATTAACACTAATACGAACCATCATATTATTAATATTTACACTATATAGTAGCCATGTATCAAAAACCAATGCACCATCATACTATTATTAATATTAATACCATATAACCTAACAATAACCAGATATCAGAAACCACCTAACTAGATTTCTTTTTTTTTAACAACTAGAATATATATGTATTTTCTAATCAAAAAAAGAATATACATGTATATTATATGTTATATATAATCAAACCTCATTAACTAAGACTTGACCATATCTTATTTATCACATTATATTTTCTATTTTCATCATCCCGTATTTTATTTAAATGTTTCTATACATGGTAATTGATTATTCAATTAATATACAATTGATTAATTGATATCATGCATCGCCAGGGTATGTTTTTTTTAAAGTATGCCTAGAAGTCGACGCATGACAATGCCTGGAGTTATTTATTTTAATTTATTTTACTTCTAAAACTGGACTTCCATCCAGACATGCATAATGTTCATTATTTTTTTTATGTTTATACAATATTTATTGAGTAACCAACAGAAAGTATATGTGATATATTATTATTATTATTATTATTATTATTATTATCATACCAATGACTGAACCATCAGCTCCAATGGGAGCTTTATAGGATGCGGATTACAATAGTTCAAAAACTATTATCCAGCGACACTTTTCAGTGTTTGTTTGCATGCAACCTAGGTGAGCATACATGCTAAAGTAGCATGCTACTTTTGTACGAGGACTATTGCTCTAGGACAGATTACTAACTGTCCTAATACATGTCCACCTTTATATATAATTATGAATTGTCCTAATCATGACATAAACGTGCATGTTGCATAAAATATTAATTTTAAATCTCAAATCAGAAATCCAACCATTCCATTGCATCGAGAGCATCAAAATTAGTAGGAATTGATTGTTGGATCATTAAAAGTGGATTTAAAATTGTCATAATATGGCAAAATAAAAATGGACAATTCTGGTAGTGCCGCGTAATCGCCAAAGTCCTCTCTTCACTGGTAGTGTGGGCTAACACTGCCAGCGACCGTCCTTGTGGGCTCTACGTGGGCCTAGATGATCTGGGCTTAGATCTATGGGCTCAACTCCTCTGGGCTAGCCTCTCCTCTTAGCTCCGTGTGTTTTCTTCTTTAGCTTGCTTAACAATCTTCTTTTTGTGTCTTCTTTTATTCTTTTGTTTCGTATTTGATTTCACCCTTTACAGTTAAAAATCTGCAAGGTATGGCCAAATTGCTGCAATTATCGAGTTATACCTAATATGCTCAACAATAAAAAGCAATTAGAATGTGTTAAAGAAACTCCGCCTACGGTGTGACTCTGTGAGAATAATAAGGGGCATTACAACGATCATTAAAACACGCTCGATCTAAGTTTAATATTGCATATATAGGGACAAGAAAGCTAGTTGTTAAATTTAAATTTTTTATGGACCCCTCACTTATCTATATTAATGTTTCTTACTAATTTTTCACATGAAATCATTATTTAACTTATCTTTTCACCAAAATTGAAAGCTTCAAACACAAATGATATTTTAGTGTGCAACTACAAGTTTGTTATTAAGGACCCATTGTTGGGAAAATCTTATTGATTAAATCCATAATCATCCCAGAATCCTCCATGCTAAATTACTAAGAAAATAAAACCATAAACGGAAGTGTACTAATTCATAAGAGTAGTTGTTCTTAAATCTTGTGATTTTCGAGTCTTCCAAGTTAATGCCCTAGGATTTTCTGGAGAATGTGACTCTTCTTTTTCAATGATGAGATGTCAGAAAAGAAACCCTAATCTGTGCATAATCTGGGGACCACAACCGTTTATGTAGGAAGTCTATCTTTCGTATTTCTAATTTAGTTCATCATAAAAATAAAAAATAGAAATTAGGCTGTAGGGTTTCTATGCATAGGAGACTCATACTTTATTAGATGATTTAGGCCCATAAAATCTTATAGGATCACTTTAAAAAATTAGGTTTCTATTTATAATAGTAAATATATAATTAATATATATGTGTGTCCAAATTTCAACAATCTCTCACTTGGACTATATATATTTTATAATTATATATATAACCTTATGAGCTCAAAACCTTTTACTATCATTCCAAAATCATCTCCGAACAATCTCGTTCATTAGTTATGCCAACATAGGATCAAAACGGTCATTGTCATATCCATCGTGACTAAACCCATCCATGGTCACTTATATCAAATATAACCAAACGACATAAAGTAAGTATGGATGCGTAGTATGAAAATTACATGTAATGTGATCTAACATGCCTATTTTCAATTGCTCTATCTTATTTGGCGAGATCAAACCAAACCAAAATGCTGAATAACCAAAATACTGAAAACTTTATTTCTGCAAAAAATATCTATAATTATAATATGCAAAATGTGTGTCAATAAAAAAAACACAAAATATAAACTCCTGCTAAACTAGAGCATCATCAAGTGATACAACACCCATGTGAGCAGTATGCTCATGAAAGACCTTGGGTAATAGTCCCTTAGTCAGTGGGTCCACAATTATAGAGTTTGTTCCTATATGCTCTACAAACACTTGACCCTCTTAAATTCTTTTTTGAACAACTAGGAACTTGAGGTCAATGAATTTTTACTTCGTTGAGCTCCTATTATTATTAGAATATAAGACTGTTGAGTTATTATCACAAAATAACTTGAGTGGTCTTTCAATTTCATCTATAATTTGTAGCCCCATGAAAAAATTTCGCAGCCATATAGCCTGATAGGATGCCTCAAAACATGCTATAAATTCAGCTGCCATAGTGGAAAGAGCAACGAGTGTCTGCTTTGTACTCCTCTAAGAGACAGCTCCTCCAACAAGTAAATAAATATAGCCTGAAGTGGATCTAAGATTGTCATCACATCCTGCATAGTCAGAATCTGAATATCCAATGATCACTATGTTCTCCAACCTTCTGTATGTGAGCATATAGTTTTTTCTTCTCTGTAGGTATCTTAAAACCCTTTTGGCTGCTTTCTAATGATCCATTCTCAAATTACTCAAGTATCAACCCAACATTCTAACAATAAATGTTATATCTAGACGTGTACAAACTTGAGCATATATCAAACTTTCCACTGCTGAAGCATAAGAGATCTTTTGCATTTTCTTATATTCAAAATCATTCTTAGGGCACTGATCGAGACTGAATTTGTCTCCCTCATCAACAGGGGTATCTCATAGTTTACAATCCTGCATGTTAAATCTTTTAAGTACTCTTTCAATATAGGTCTTTTGTGATAATTCAAAAATACCTCGAGAACGATCCCGATGTATCTGAATTCTTAATACAAAAGTTGCTTCACCAAAATCTCTCATCTCAAATTTGTTTGATAGAAATGTTTTAGTTTCATGCAATAAACCTATATCATTACTAGCATGTAGTATGTCATCGACATATAAGACCAGAAAAATGTGCTACTCCCACAGAACTTGTGGTATATATAGTCATCAACCATATTCATCTCGAAACCGAATTAGATGACAACTTGATATAATTTGTAATACCATAAATGAATTTCTTTAGTTTACAAACCATTCGTTTTGCAACTGCGGATACAAAATTTTCTAATTGCACCATATAAATGGTCTCATCAATGTTACCATCGACAAACGCAGTCTTTACGTCTATCTGATGTAGCTGAAGGTTAAAATGTGTCACTAAAGTCATTATTACCCTGAAAGAGTCTTTCGATGAAACTGGAGAAAAAGACTCTTTATAATCAATGTCTTCCTTTTGAGTAAATTCCTTTGCCACAAGACGAGTCTTATACCTTTCTAAATTACCCTTTGAATCCTTTTTTATTTTAAATATCCATTTACAACTATTGAGCTTTGCACCTTCAAACAATGGAAAGAGTTCCCAAACATCCTTGTCTCTCATGGACTTAATCTCTTCATCTATGACATTAATTCACTTTTGAATTTTTTTGCTTTGCATTAATTGACGAAAGTTGATAGGATCGGATCATCTTCCATTATTGTAATGTCATCCCGATATTTAGAGAAAGATAATATAATCATTAGAAATTGTACTTCTCCTTTCTCTAGTGGATCTCCTTAATGATATTAGTTCTTGAGGTTGTTGAGCTTGATCAGCAGGAATATCCTATTGACGTTGATCAGGGAAGTTGACAACAGTGTCTTCTGGTTCTGGTATTGTTTCTTGAACCATATTAGGAACAACAATCGAAGGAAAAGTTACCAATTCCTCCTCAAAGACAGTCTCTAACCTTATCCTCCTCCCCAAGCTCAATATTTTCAAAGAACTGGGCATTTTCGGTTTCAAAAAAGGATCTGGATGTGGGATCATAAAATTTATACCTCCGGGACCGTTCAGAATATCCAATGAAATAACTGCTAATTATTCTTGAGTCCAGTTTTTTTTCATTTGGCCTATAAGACCTTGCCTTAGCCGAACAACCCCAGCTATGTAAATGCTTTATGACAGGCTTTTTTCTCGTCCATAATTCATAAGGGGTTTTAGCGGCTGCCTTAGTTGGTACTCTGTTAAGGATATAAGCTGTAGTCTTTAATGGCTCTCCCCAGAGTAAGTCTGATAAAGTAGTACAACTGATCATACTCCTTACCATGTCTTTTAAAGTTTTATTTCATCTTTCAGCAACACCATTCATTGTTGGACTTCTTGGCATGATGTACTGTGGGACGATACCGCACTCTTCTAGAAATTTGGCAAAGGCCCTAGATGTTGTTCATCTGATCCGTCATATCTACTATAGTATTCATCATCATAGTCAGATCTAACGGTCTTAATTCTTTTACCAAGTTGATTTTCAACTTCAACCTTAAAAATTTTAAACACGTCCAGTGATTGAAACTTCTCATGGATGAGATATAGATAGTCATAACATGAGAAATCGTCTATGAACGTAATAAAATATTACTGATTATTCGAAGAAGCCGTAGAAAATGACCCGCTAATGTCCGTATGTATTAATTATAAGACGTTTGAAGACCTGTTGGCACTGAATCTCCTCATGTTTGTCTATTTTTCCTTAACATAATTAAGACAAACTTGAAAATCTGATAAGTTAAAAGGATTAAGAATTTCATCTAACACAAGTCTCTCAATTCTTTGTTTAGAAATATGTCCTAAACATTTGTGCCAGAGTGAAGCAGAATTCTCATCAGTCAATTTTCGTTTCGTACCACACGGATTCACACGCAATGAGTCAACAAAAGAGACAACTGTATCAAGCAAATAAAGGTCATCATAACAAAATAAAGAGTCGGTACCCACAATATTTGAATTTAAAGAAAGATTAAATTGACTATTTCCAAATAAATAAAAATAACCAAATTTGTCCAGTACAGAAATAGAAACCAAATTCTGTTTAAAAGACGGTACAATATATGTCTCTTTCAAATCCAAATAAAAACCAATTTTTAATAAAAACAAAATATGTCTATTGCTTCAACTTCAACTCATTTGTCATCGCCCACGTAGATGAATCTTTTAACATAATTTAGCTTTCGGTAGCTCAGGCAACCCTGCGTAGACATACTTATGTGAGTAGTAGCACCAGAATATATCTACCAAGTATGTCCATATACAAAAGCTAAATTAAAAAGAAGCTAAATTAACCCCAGAACAAATCAAAGTGAGAAGAATACCTTTCTTTACATGCCAAATGTGATATTTGATACAATTCTTCTTTTTGTGTCCAGGAGTATGACAGAAGTAACAACATGATTCCTTAGTTGATTTCTTTTACTGTTTCTTATTTGTCATCCCACCTATAGCTTCCTTATCCCTTTTTCTTTTTTTTTTTGGTCTTTTCCTTAAAAGTACTTGTCAAACATGCACTTTCGGGCCTATCTTGCTTCATTCTTTCTTCTTCTTCCACACAGTGTGAAATAAGCTCATTAAGAGACCATTTCTCTTTCTGACAGTTATAAATGATCTTAAACTGACTGAATTGTGCAGGAAGAGAAATCAAAACTAAATGCATCAGCAAATCATCAGATAGTTGTAACCCAAGTGTCTTTAGTTTCGAAGCAAGATAAGACATCTCAATTATGTATTCCCTTATGTTTCCTTTACCCTTATACCTCATTGAAACCAAGCTTGACAGAGTCGAACTTATTTCAGCCTTATCACTTTTTTTAAAATGTTTTTCGATTTCATCAAGGAAATCCTTTGCAGTAGTATCTTCTTCAGATACACCACCCCTGAAAGCTTCTGGAATTGTCTTACGTATGATCATGAAACTCATGCGATTTGAACGATCCCACCTCTCAAAGTCTCGTTTTTCTTCAATGGAATTTGCAGCCGTAAGAGGGGTGGGTTGTTTAACCCTTAACGCGAGATCGAGATCCATACAGCCGAGAATGATCATGACATTCTCTTTCCATTGCTTGAAATTGGTTCTATTCAGCATGGGAATAGAATTGATGTTGGCAAATATAGTAGAAGCAAATGTATTAACTGAAAATAGAACAAAACAATATATTCACATAAGTCTCATATAAAAACTTAGTAAAATTCAAATAATGAAAGGGTTCATCAGAAGATACCTAGCACAACATTAATATCTAGTCTTTGGACAGAAATATTAACTTGTAAGTGGTACTCTTGTTGTACTAATCAAATATTAATAATAAAGCTCTGTCAAATGATAAGCCTTTCTTTGGACCAACTTACTATTCAAATAAAAAGTCAAATAATTATCATATATTTATTACCACACGTGTGTATGTATTTCGGAAAAAATTAACCTTCCTTTGGCCGATTAAAATTCGAATGAATTACACTCACACAATCATCTTAATGTTTCAAAAATAAATGAACCTACACAAGAGATGCTACTTTGGCAGCATGTTGTTTTAATTAATTTATTTTAAAACATCAGACATTCATTAAAGAATATTTGTGTCATTATTCAAATTTTAAATTCCAAAAGATCCAAAATTTGAATTTTGCATGACAATAGGTTAATTTAGAATTTTAATAGAAACCAAGAAATCATGAATACATGAAAATTAATCATAAATTGCTTTCTAAATTTTCATAAACTAACCATATGAATTAATTGCACATATAATTCAAAACTTACATGCATATACATAAACTTCATAAAACTGATATTTATGGACCTATTTGGCTTAATCAAACCCTTTCATTTGATCCAGAATGTCCAAAAATATAAAAAAATGACTATTGGATCATCCAAATCGGATAACGAGATCATAAAATATGATAAATTTAATTTGAACAATCATAAGAATGCCACGTGTACCTTATTGGTAGGCTAGAACTCAAAAAGGCTGGGCGGGCTGTGTTGGACCCCACTGGGCTTATAAAATTGGCTTTACTGTTGGACCGAGAGCAGGCTTGAGAGGAGCCCAAGCCCAGGTGTAAAGGTGAGGGTTAAGTGGGCCTGGTAGGACTTGGTCTAAGGTTGGGCTTCACTTAACTGGTCTAGGCCTGAACTTGAGTAGGCTGCCTTTGAGTAGGGGTGCAACTTGGGTAGGGTACCCGCGGGTCGACCCGTGGGTACCCTAAAATCGGGTAGGTTCGGTTCCATAGAACCTACCCGTAGAGTCGGTTTCGGGTAAGGGTCGGTTCCGGTTCTGGGTACCCGGAACCGACCCGGATTTCATAGATATATATATATATTATATTATACATATAAGATACCTAAACTAAATCAGTCGACTGCGGCCTGTCGCCCTTCCGGAATCCCTAATTCCTTCGATCGCGACAACGAGGCAACGCCAACGAGCTGTCGCCTGCGGCCTGTCGAGCTAACCTTCCGGCTTCCGCCCATCGCGTATTCGGCAATCGGCATTCGCCCCTTCCCTCAACGGCAATACGACATCCTGTTTCAGGCTTTCGGTGTTTCTTCTTTGCAGCAAGCGGCAGGCGGCGGTAGAAGATCGGCATTCGGGCATTTGGCAGTGGCATGATCGGCATAGCTAGCTAGCCTAGCCGTCCCTCAACAAGTGATCTCTCTCTCTCTCTCTCTCTCTCTCTCTCTCTCTCTCTCTCGAATTCAGATACAGCCCACCGAAAACAATCCAGTGTAATTAGTTCCTTTGAATTGTGGTAAAAATTTTACTTGTTTGTTGCCCCTCAGGCTTGATGTAGGTAATGCTATATGATTCCAACCTGCAAACTAAAGAAATTAAAATGGAAATGCAACTGTTATAAAAGCCACCTTGGCACAGAAAATACTGAACAAGTTGCATCCTTGGATTTAAATATAATGCTGCCTAAATACTAGAGATCAATACCTTCACTTGTCTCCTTCTAGCACGTTTGATCAGTTACAGGGCAACAATGTATTTAAACAAGAGTTCGAATATGGCCAATTCTATTGCAGGAACAATTTATATCAACCATACCACTTCTGTTCAAACATAGAGCAGTGTCTTTACTGAATCAAAACCAGAAATAATTCAGGAATTGAATTAGTGGTTGGGTGTACTCCATCAATCAATTATAAGCATATATGCTACCATTTATAAATCCTAATATCTTCTGTTTTCTGTTTTCTGTTTTGTTTTTGTTTTTGTTTTTTCAAATGGTATTGTCTGCCTTTTCCCTTTGGTATTTGACTCGAATTTTAAAATGCAGTTGACAAATTTTGAGAAGATTTTGAAGATGGAGTCGCAAAGTTGAAAAGGAATTCACATTCAGTTCCAGGAGATAACCAAATTTATCGGCAATTCAAGGAAGCAATTTGGGTATGCTATAAATGCTTACACTGTTAACGCTTGCTTGCAGGAAGCTTCATCGGAAATTGGAAATATTGCCATAGAAATGAACTGCAACATTTTGATAGGAAATGGAGCTTTATCTGCTGAAGTGAAGGAGAAATGCTAAACAATAGTAAGAGCAGTAGGTTGTGGGTTATAGTTGCTGTATTTATAGGCAATCTTCCTTGGAAACAAGTTATTTGCATATCATTTGCTATTTGATTGTGAAAATTTCTACATGTATTAATGCCTCCAACTTGATATGTTGATATTTCTATTTCATTGGAAAATTCTTTTCAGAATATAGTATTTCTGTATTTGGAGCCAAGTTGGATGCATGACGTTTTTAGGAACCGATTTGGAACCGAACCGGAACCGACCCGCACTTGAAAAAATTGGGTAGGGTAACCTCCGAACCGACCCGGTCTAAAATAGGGTAGGGTAGACATTTTTCAAAAATGGGTAAGGGTA
The DNA here is from genome assembly GCA_030490835.1 of Annona cherimola. NCBI lineage: Eukaryota > Viridiplantae > Streptophyta > Magnoliopsida > Magnoliales > Annonaceae > Annona > Annona cherimola. Next base: position 76,895,721 of record CM059975.1, on the reverse strand, counting down.
GGTTCCACCCCTACCCGGGGGTACCCGAACCGACTTGCACCCCTACCTTTGAGCCTGCAGGGCTGGGCACAAGCCCAAACCCGACAGCAGGGGTCCTTTTGCAAAATTTCATGGCTGAGGCTATTTTCTGTAATTTCCTTCTGGCCAAGGGATTTTTTTGCAAAACCGTTCTAGTTCAGGGGGTTTTATGAAAAATTTCTTACCTTCTTCCCAAGTAAAAAAAAACCCTAGCCCTTGCCACCGTCCATAACAGCGCCGCCGCCACCTCTAGTTTTCCGTAGCAAAGGATTCCAGCTGCCTAATGCCTAGTCGCCGCTGCTGGCCGGATCCCTTTTTTTTTAAGTCTCGGCAGCCAAAAAAAATAGATAAAAAGCCTGCTGCTTACTGCTCGGTTTCGATTTAATAGTAAACAAAAAAGGAAAAGCAGCAGCGGCAGCCATTAAAAGGCCGCAGAACCTAAAATGGCCATTTTTGGTTTTCGGTTTTCGGTTTTCGGTTTTGTTCCTCTCCGTTTTTGTTTTAGCGGTAAACTAAAAAAAAAAGAAAAGAAAAAACGATAGTGGCAGCCATGTTTTCATGATCCGTTTCGGCCATTTTTTTATTGGGACGGACTGAATCCAGACGAAAATCAGCCAATATTTAAAATAAAAAAAAATAAAAAAAAAAACTATGGAGTTCATGCTACAAAACCCATCACATCATACAATGATTTTTGAGCCATTATTTTTTTGGTTTCCAAAATTTGAAACGCATGCCGAGATAATCATTAAAGACTAGAAAAAAATGTTAATGATCCAATTGTTGAGAAAACCTTATGGATTAAATTCACAATTATCCCAGGATTCTCCGTGCTAAATCACTGAGAAAATAAAACTATAAGCGGAAGCGTACCTGAATCCATAAGAGCAGTTGTTCTTGAATCTTGCGGTTTTTGAGTTTTTCAAGTTAATGCCGTAAAGTTTCATGGAGAAAGTGACTCCTCTTTTCCAATAATGATGGGATGTCAGAAAAGAAAACCTAATCTGTACATAACCAGGGGACCACAACTGTTTATATAGGAAATTTATCTTTCGTATTTCTAATTTAGCCCATAATAAAAATATAAATTAAAAATTAGATTGTAGAGTTTTTATGTATAGGAGACTCATATTTTATTACATGATTTAGGCTCATAAAACCTTATAAAATTACTTTAAAAAATTGGGCCGCTATTTATGATAGCATATATATAATTCTACCAATCTAAGTTTATAACAAATCACATGAAGAGTAGTAACTAATTATAGTATACAATAACCGCGAGACAGGTTGAATCTACATAGAAATAATGAAAGTTTGAATTCTTTGGAAGAGAAAATTTTATTAAACTAAATATCAAAAACAAATTTACAACTAAAAATTAAAGTGAAATAAAAACAACTGAAATTCAACTAAAAATTATAAAGCAAAGAAAATCTAAAATTAACTGAGGGTGTGTTTGGGAAGTTGTAAAACTTTTGATGAAAAGTTTTGTATGTAAAAGTTGTCAAATCAATAGAAAATGATGTGATATTGTAGGAGTAATGATGAGGAGTAAAGAGAATAAAGTTAAAATAGATAGGTTAGTTTTATGGGTAGATGTGTAGAAATGATTGAAAAGTAGGGTAGTTTGTATAGAAAAATGTGAAAAAATAATTAAAAAATAGAGTAGTTATGGAGAGTGAAAAGTTTTAGATTGAAAAGTTTTAGTTGACACTTTTTTGCCCTAAACAAACACACCCTGAGTAAAAAAAAAATCTCAATGGTTTACCTCGAACAAAATCTCTTCTTAGAACTCCTCCAAGATTCTCTAGTAATCTCCTTCTCTATAAAGTTTCACGGACCGGAATTTAAAATTCCATGTAGAACTTGATGATTTGAAAGTTGGATGCCTCCGGAGCCTTGCACCAGACCCTTTTTGTACGGGTGAGAACCCCGAAAAAGCAATGCGTTGAGAGCAGATGGCTTGCGCTTAGGGTACGCACATCCTTGTTCGTAAATTGGACGGTTTAGATTGTTTGCGCAACCAATGGACGGCGGGAATTTCCGGCTAGAATGAAATTCCACGAACTTGTTTTAATGATAAAGAAATTCTGCACCTGGCTAGTTTGGACTGGAAAAATAAAATAAAGGCGGTGCTGGAACCCTAGCTTGAAGGCGCTTGATTGCTTGATTGCTTGATTGCTTGATTGATTAAAATTACACAACACCGATGTTGCAATTTTCAGGGCTGTAGACGAAAGGGGCGGTCGAGATGGACGATCACAATGCGTACGGGTTGTCCGGATTCGTGATAGCTATTGATGGGAAGATGATGGTGGTTCGCAGATCCGCTGGGTCGTGATGAATGGTTGAAAATTTGCGGATGGGCCATAAAGAATGCCAACAGAGAAATTTTTTTTTTTTTTTTTTTTTTTTTTCCGGTGGACGTTTGGAAAAAGGCAGCTAGCGGACAGACCTGCTGTGCACGGCTTGGATTAAAGGCTGTTGTCTATTTTGGGCAGCCAAGCATGTAAGGGTTATGGTTAAATGCACGGCGGGTCTTTTTTTTTTCCGGTGGACGTTTGGAAAAAGGCAGCTAGCCTCGATGCTCCCGGGCGCATATATTTATTAATTTTTATTTTTTTTTCAAAATTTTTGCATGAACTTGTTAATCTAAGTATATTTAACATGTGTATCAATTTTTTCTATTTTTGGATATTTTTATATATTTATTTTTAATTTTTAAAAATCAGTGGTATTTTAATAAATTTTAAATTACTAAAAATACCATTGATTTTAAAATTTACTAAAAATATCACCGAATCTTAAATACACTTATATTAATATTTTTATAAAAAAAATTTCAAAAGATTGGGTGAAGTACTCAATGCTCCCGGTGCATTGAACCGTAACCCAGCATTGTAAGCCATGGACAGTAAGGAGCCGGGATGAACAGCTGCATCGAATCAGCCGTTTCGATGTAACTGGAAGGGTGGTGTGGCCTTGAATTTCTGATTTTTTTATTGAAGTTCTAGAGGAGAAAAACAGTTGAGATACTCTGATCTATGAACCGGCTGCCTGCTTTAGGTCAACCCGTGCTGACCTGTGTTGATTAGTTCGCTGGAGAAAGAGTTTGAGCTTTTGGAGCTTTTCAATGGCAGCCGTGATTTTATTTTTTTTAGGGTGGAGGAGGGAATGGGAAGAAAGCGTATGGTGGTGGAGCACCAAAGCTGGTGCTGCTTTGGTGTACGCCCAACAGCGCCCTTGTAGCTGCTTTTTATGGAAGGTGATTCATTCAGATACTTTTGTAATTCTCCCCACTCATTTGAATTATCCAGCAAGAATTATTTAAATGAAAGGTTTTAAAAAAACAAAATATTTTTTTAGCAAAAATTACCATAAAATCTTTATAAAATGCAATTTTATAATCCAAAGGGTGAAAATACGTGTAAAAATATATACTGATCACATTTCTCTTTCCAAATAAATTTAAATAAACCAACATAACTTCCAAATTGAAATAAATCTCATTAAGTAGTTAAACAATTGGATAATATAAAAGTTGATATGAAATAAAACATTAAGTTACTTTAATATTAATAGGAAAAAGTACAAAAAAATAAAATATTGTGAAGTTAGCTTAATGCCTCATGTCTAATCATGAAGCGAAATCTATGTGCACTGTATTTTCATCTCAAAAAAAAAATTAGTATTATTTTATATACATACTTATGCAATGCAACTCGACATATATTCCAATCAGATGAATTTAAATGGGAATTTGTTGGTGCATATGAAAGTAAGATAAGCAAGAGACTCTTACCAATGGATGCATATTTCCATGATCTGCGACAACTCTTTGATTCAATTTATTAATATAGATTATTAATCCATGAAAATATTATCTATACTTTTCCTTTGATAGCTGTATAGATCTAAATTGATCATTTTAGCTTCTAATGCAAATCATAACTAATTAAAATAACAAGTAATAATAATCTCATCTCTTATATAAACTACTCATGGCTAATAGGTATTTTTATCCATATTAGCAAATCCAACACATCCCATGTGATAACACAATCTTATGATTATGCATAAATCATGTGTTACGTAACTTTTAATCTAATTTCATATTATCTCTTTTGAGCATCATATAAAATTCACAAATTAATTTAGAAGATGATCAATCTCATAGAAGTATAAGAACCAACTTAAGTAAATAAGATAATATTAATATCATAAAATTAAGGAAAATCATAAATCAATCATGGTTCAAAAACAACTCGGTTACAACCTTAGAATAAGGCTTTTAAACATACATAATTATATTGAATACAAAGCTAGAATTAAAATCAAATTTATTTTAAATAAATAGAGAGACAAAAATAAAAAGAAAAGAAAAGAAATTCCACTCGTTAGCCTTGATTTCCACCTCCGCGCTATAAAAGTTCTCTGCCGCACCACTCGATCCCTCTCTACGGCTTAAGCTTTCTTGTAATTGCGCTTCAGTTATCTTGTGGTGCTTCCCTATTTAAAAGATGGATGCACAGCTTGCTTGAAGAAAAAAGACCAATTTCAGGCGTATAACGGATGGCTCAGATTATTTTGCGTATCTCATTCACGGCCCAGATGACTCCAACTTCCGCATGCAAATAAATTCATATGTTGCGGTTTGAAGTTTGCCTGCAACACGTCATCCCAAAGTTGCGCAAGGTACTGGTTAATGAGCGATGCCGAATGTTGGCTGTTTTGGACGGCTAGGATTGATGGTTTTCGGGTGGATTTTAAAAAGAAATTTTGGATGGCTAATATACGGATTTTTTCAATGGACGTCCGTCCTCTCTTGGAGTTTCGAGGCTCGCATAAATTGACGGCTGGTAATTTTCGAATGGTGGAATTAGATCAATTTTTCAGCTCGACCTGAGCTGCTTAGTTGGAGATAATTTGGTTGGACGGTTGTCTTGCTTAGGCGGTGATGGCCCACTTGCTAAAAAGAGAAAAACTAAGATAGTAATTCCATGCATGATCCTGCTCGGAACAATGGTGGGCAGTAGCATACCTGCAAAAAATAAAATAAAATTTTTATATGTACTTTCAGCAGTCTAATTCTTAATAATTATCTTCCAACTAATTTTAATATTCATCAAATAACTCTCATGCCCACTTATTTCTACTGCAACATACATTTTTAATTTCAAGCCGAAATATTAAAAAAATCATTCAAATAAGCTGAAATTAATATTTAATATCCAAATATTATAAAAAATATTTTATAAGTAAATTTCACAGTAACTACAGATAGTTATCTTGTACACTAAATTGGTGGAAAATTCGGACATTGAGGTTCAATGCACCTTGGTGTACTTCACCCTTTTTTTTATTCTTTTGAAAAAATTTTTACACGATTATTAATATAAGTGTATTTAACATGTATATAAATTTTTATTATTTTTGTAGATTTTTAGATTTTTTTGAATTTTTTAAAATCAGTGGCACTTTTAGTAATTTTAAATTACTAAAAATGCCACTGACTTTAAAAAAATCTAAAAAAAAATCTAAAAAACTCCAAGAATGGTAAAAATCTATACACATGTTAAATACACTTAGATTAACATTTTCATTAAAAAAGTTTCAAAAAAAAGGGTGAAGCTCAATGTACCCAGGTGCATTGAACCAACGTCCAGAAAATTCAAACCAAATACATATTAATTATCAACCATCAATTTGCAAATACACCCAAATTATTTGACTATAATTCAAGATACAAACTTTGTTTTGGAAATTGTGAGTAAACCCCGCATAGTTGGTAATACTCCATTCTACAAACACGTCATAATGTAATCCTTGATCCGTACTCTACAGATCCATTTAAGCTGTAAAACTTGAGAATGACACTAAATTTTTATTTTTGTATGGGCGAAAGATTTACAATTAGTTTCAAGCTGAATTTTTTTTTTAAAAAAAAAAAAAAAACGACTTAACTCATTCTTCCTATGTAATCAAATTTGAGCGGCATGCTATCTGCATTTAGAACATTTGAACAAGGGTTAGCTATCTTTCTGAGATAGCTCTCTTTATATGAGTTTATTAAACATTTTAGCTATCTTACATTTCATATAATATTCAGTCATTCTAATTTATCTAGATTGACTCTAACATAATCTAAGTTTATACCAAGTGTGTAGGTGCATTTCTCACTTAGACATACAATTATGTTTCCATATGGATTTAGCTAATGCATCAAGTAAAATCTTGAAACCTTCAGGCTTAATAGATAACAACAAGAATAACTACATGTCATGAGCATAAATTAATTTCCAAAACTAAAACTAAAAAGGAATATCTTCACTGCCTCTTTGGCAATGAAGATTCTTCTATCTGGTCTAGTTCACCTATAATCAATGTTTAGTTGAAAAGAAATAAATAAATTATATTCGGTAATCAAACATTTTAAAAATATATGTAAATCCCTGGACCTGTTCTTGTGCATGCATGAAAATGGACTGAATGCACTTGCATGTGGCATTCCCATGAGTTGTTTTTAGTAAATGATGACACTTATCAAGTAATCATCACCATCAATCTTGTTTACACGAATAGCATCGTAACTCAAACGACTGGGCAATCATCAATGACGAACAATAGTCCTTATTAACAACTTTGAAAGAGCCTCTTTGTAAATGCACCATGAATCTTTTGATTCAACAACTAGGCGATCACCAAGAAAGTACAATCAACCCTTATTTAATAACCTTGATAAAGCCTCCTTTAGAATGTTCTTATGAATGAGTTGTTTACACATTTGCCATATGCATTTCATGACATGAAATTAGTGATCCTAACTCATTTACAATCACACCATATATTAAGATCAGTTGTAAACATATTAATAAAGTATAATTAAAATCCACATTAAAAGGAACATTTTGGACAAAAAATTTTCAGCTTGCAATTATATTTCATGAAATAAAAGTTCATAGATAACAAGCTTACCACAAAGCTCTTGAAAAGAAATATTTGGAAGATTTGCTTACCTTATCCTTTTAGGTTAGACATGACCCCATTAACCAACTTGTAATATATGTAGTCTAGGGTCATTAACCAACTTGTAATATATGTAGTCTGGCTAGTCATAAATCTGAAATTTCATATGTCATGCGCTCTTTTAGCCTAAACCATGTTATACAAACCAATACTTCTCAAATAAGCTTATATATCATGTATATATTGCATTTAACCAACGAATCAACACTTGAAACTCAAAATCCATTCTGCACATCATTCATAAATCCTTATTATTCTTATAAAATTGTAAACTTAAAATAGCCTTTACAATTTATTTAAATAGCTTTATCATCCCATTCAAACTTAGAATTACATATATAAAATATCAAAATAGCTGATTGGAACTCCATTACCTTGCTGACAATTGTAGCAAACTTCCGTTGAAAGCATCTGCCGCATCTTAATTATCTTGGACTGTTGAATAGCTGGTCTTTTGCCAGAGGAAAATTTTAAGGTGGGCTGCAATTTCTGAACGGCCAAAAAGAATGCTGCCGTTGATGCTCCATCGGCTGCATGGTTGCTGCTCATGGACTTCCAGATCTGAGTATTCTAACCTTGTGATTTCTGCTGGCTAAAATTGTACCACTCTTGCGCTCCTGATGTATTGAAGGTGGGCCATGATCAACGTTGCCGAACAAGAGGGTTTTGCGCGTCCTTTTGATCCAGTGGTTCAATGTATCTAAGCATTTTTTCTCAGTTTACACATAACTATACTTCTTTTCTTTTTTCTTTTTTCTTTTTTTTTATCAAAGGTGGCCCATGTACATATTTGATTTGGTTGAAACTTGGTGTCATTGATAAATAGATGATAACAAGTACAATGAATAGGCTAAATTTTCTATTAAGCATCAAAAATTTAAAATTTAAAGAGGTTATATAGATTATTTTTATGTAGCCCGGAGTAAACAAAAATACATATAATATTCATTACACAAAAAGTAAACTGCGAGGAGTCCTTCAATGAAGGCATGACCCAAAATCCTAGTCCACGTGGTGGCCGAAGATATCGATGAGGGAAGTGCAAAGACATAGTTCCGGAATCCAAGTGAAATATATAAAGACTTCTATCATGATGGACAGTCTTTTAAAAGTAAATACAATCTGTTCCATTACATAAAATGATGTAGAGTAGGATGTAGAGTCTATATTATTCAAGAAAAGCTCAAGATCTACCATTGTCTTGACCTTAGTTAGTGCCATTCTCTCAAAATGTGTAACCCTACGCGTAAATGAGAAAAAAATTCAATTGGATATAAAAAAATAAAAAAAAATAAAAAAAAAAGACGCCACCACTAGATTCCATCAAATAACTACACCACATGCTTTCAGAGTAAGGCCTGGCATCAAAGACTCTTTCAAGACAAGTAACAGAAGGATTGGCTGTAACATCAATAATACCTAAATTGAATTAAATCGGTATATTAGCAACTTTCGTAAGTATATTATAGATTGAAAAAAAAATACAAGTTAAAAAAGTTATGTCTAAAACTAATACAATGATTGAAATTAAAAAGGGAAAAATGAAAAGAAGAAGGCTCAAAATTGAGAGGGGGAAAATCCATATCAGTGATAGTAGAGTTGCCATTGGCAGAGGAAGAGCTGGAAATGAAAGGAAAAGTGGGGACTCGAAAATCGAGCAAAGTTCGGCTAGTGTTGAAAGTGCATTCAAAAGGGCCAAAGACAGCAGCCCGACCATTTTTTTTTTTTTTCTAATTCAAGTAGTAGACATAGGTTACCTATTCTAATTTAAGAATTCACCCGTATAAAGTATTTGAACCTACAAGATGATCATATATCAGTTCTTCCTCCGTCCATTGACAACCTCTACAACTTGAAGACTTTTCTTTTACCTGGGAAGCTTATATGACTGCCCAAAGAAATTAATTCGGAAACTCCACCTGTTTGCCTCTAGTGTAAAACTTAAAATAAAGGATGGGTTTCCGTGCAAATGTTTGCACTCTGATTGAACGCGAAAATGTCATCTGCCGTCCATTTTAATCGTGCGGTTGAGATTAATAGGGCTAAAATGTTATGCATACATGCATTTACCGGAGAGAACAGAGGAGAGTGAAGTGGAGTCGCCTCAAGATGGATTTGGAATATGTTGAAGTGTACCTGAATCCATCAATGTCATAGAGTTTACATAAATATCAAGAACAATTTTAGTGAGTGCCGAGTCTTCTCCCACAACACTTTCTCCTCGTAATACTAATAGCCGATGGGCAGCTGAAAGTGAAAATTGTAAAAATGGTAAAACATAGTTTATAGATTATATAACTAGATTAACATGTTTTAAAAAAAAATTGAAAATAAAAAATAATATGTTTTTGGACAGATCTAACATTACTAGATTTTAGACCGATCTGAAAAGATCAATTGACTTTTCAAAAATGGTTGAATTTGTTGAAACAAAATCATGCATTTAACTAGTTTGGTTTTAACAACATGGGTAGGGTGCACAAACCTTAGCAAAAAAGAGGTTTATTGTGGATTGCTATAGTTTTTATATGTGAGCAAGAAAAATGAAGTTTCACTGGAATTGAAAGGTTATTTGCAATATATCCATTGGTTTAACTATAATTGCAAATATACCAATATAGTTTTAAAAATCACAAATAATCATCTCGTAGTTTGATCATAATTGCAAATATACCGAGGCCATTATGATGACGTTATTGCACCATCAGGCGTATATATATTTGCAAAGATATATAAATTACATGAGTATATTTGCAAAAATTAAATATTAATTTTTAAAATTGCAAATACACATATATAGTTTGCATATCTTTGCAAATATACTCATACCCTAACAGTGAACTTAACGGCATGAATTTATTTGCAATTATGTGTGAAGTATATAAGGTTATTTATAATTTTTAAAGCTATATAGATATAGTCATAATTATGATCAAACTAAGAATATATTTGTTCGCAAATCACCTAGAATTAAAAGGAGACTATGTTTTGGCTTAGAATAGCTTTGGATTTTCTATATGCTCTTCATTGCTCAGAATTCCTTGGTCTTTTTTAGCGAGCATTCAACCAAAGATTCTGCCCGCTCCTTAGTAGTGAGTAGTGACTCGGCCATGCGCGCGATCATGTCGTCGACGGCATGAAGTTATTTCCAGGTTAGCAGTTATCTAATATAAATATATAAAAAAATAAATCTGATATTATATAAATATTAAATTAATTTTTTGATAGATATTTCATACAACATGACAATTGATATTACAATTAGGTATATTCGCAACCCGGGAAGGAAATTTCTGTAAATATCCACATGCTAAGAAACTTGTAAAAGTCCCACAAACATGAGAGACATCAGAAAACTGACCAGCATAACGCGGGATTCGAACCCACCCTCTGCCCATCATGGGCAAGGCAAATTACCATAATGATGCTGGCGTTTTGGGGATATCAAGTTAAAATTGATATATTCAATTAGAGGAATATTATAAAAAAAATTATATTTGAATACATTTCTTATATTTTCTAGTATAATTTAATAAATTATGTTTTAATATAATTCATAGGAAAATTATAGAATATGAAAGAAACCGAATTTATCATTAACACGAAGAATATTTCTAAAAAAATAAATATTTGACATTTTTATATCTTTTATTTTTAACTATATTTTAATTTGAATATAATTTTAGTTATAAGAATTATTTTTATTATATATTATTTTCCTAGAGTGATAATATGTTACATAATATACTACAATATACATATTGTACATAAGAAATACTTATATAATACTGACACCAAAGAAGAGTTTAGCGTTGTTGCCTTCTCTCGTCCTTAATGGTTGAATGGAAATTTAATTTTGGTGTGATTTTGAGTTTAACCTAATAGTAGCACACCCGGGCTTGAATTACCTGGGTCATGGTCTTATTTCATATTGGTCCAAAATACAATTTTTTTGTTTTATTCAAAAATTTTTTTACAAGACTATTATTCTAGTCATGTTTAATTTATAAACTAAGAATTTACGAATTTTGGAAATATATATATATTTATTTTTATTTTTAAATGCAAAGTCATTTTAAATTGTTGTAATATGACTAAAGTACCCCTATGTTTAAAAATCCAAAATAAATATGCATATACCTTCAAAATTAGTAAAATTGATTTATAGGTTAAATATAACTAGATTAATAATCTTGTCAAAAATTTTGAAAGAAAACAAAAAAAAATTTTGACAGGTCTGAAATGAGGCCATTTCAGATCATTTTGCGAGTTACATAAGGCAGTAAACTCAGTGAGTGATACAATTAAAAAAAATTGATTTTCCTTAAAATTATTAATCCAACCTTCATAACATATTAACATCCCATACATTTCTACTGTATCCACACATGATCCTATAAATTATAATAACATTTTCATAAATCATGAATAAGATTAAATGATTTACATATTTTACATTAATTATAATAACATTTTGATAAATCATGAATAAGATTAAATGATTTACATATTTTACATGTGAGTACTTCTTTCGTCCAATTTTTTTCATTTCATTCCCATCTTATTCATATTCCGATATTCTCCAACGCCAACGCCCCTGAAAGTATAAATTCTAATTATTCCCACGGGACTGGATTATACCTTAATGAAAATAAAAGTAATATGAAAAATACAAAAGAAATTTCTTAGTGAAAAGCTATCTTAGTACTGCATGCACGGAAAGTTGGGCCATGTTAGTTCTGGTACCAACGTTCTTCCTCTGCTCTTGTCAGCCATTTTTTTTATTCTATTATGTTACATCTCATTACATTTTCAACTCCTCTGTTACAATCAAGCTCAGGATACATAATCTCTTCAAACGTCTCATATAATCTTGCACTCAACTTACCTAGAACTATACTACGAACAAAAACTTACCTAGAAGCAGAAAAAACGGCTCCCACTTGGAGTACCAAGCATCTTCAGTTGTGACCAACGGAGCTATGTTGGGTTGCCTTTGAAGCCAATTTTTGAGTTCCCTTGATGAACCGTGGATGCAAATTCTTTTAAGGGTGGAGATGTGTCCTAAGCCTTCTGAAAGCTTATTTAAGTTTGGACAATAACCTATTTTTAATTTTTCTAACTTAGGCATGGCTCCTTCTTCTACTACCCAATCCTCCAAATGATCCAACTCATAAAACAGGAGGTGTTTGAGCTGAGGAAACCCGTGTGTAGATGTAACCATCTTCTTTCCGTTGTATGCGTCAGATGCCAAACAGAGGGAGCGAAGGTTGGTCAACTTTTCCAATGCTGGCATTAGATCATCATTGATCTGAGAGTTTGATAGAACAAGCTCAGTAAGGGTTGGTGGAAGTTTAGGCAGTCCTTCCAATGGTACACCTGAAAACATCACGGAAAGATGCACATGCTGCTTGAGGTTTAAGATGCCTTGGCAATTATCAATCAGTGTTCCATAAAATTCAAATGATTGGAGATCAACGAGTCTGCAAACGAATCTCCCTAGTTGTTCTGTCAAATGTTCCGTCGAATGTGACCCGTATTGCAATCCGATCCCCAAATTCCTAAGGCCATCTAATGAACTGACGGTTTTCTCTTCTGCTATCCAATTGCCCATTCCTAACTTCAGTGTGTGGAGATCTTTTAAATTGTACACTCGTGGTTCACCTTCAAATTCGCAGGTCCTGGCTTCCAAATGCTTTAACCGGTGGAGTCTCCAAATTTCTTTGGGTAGGCATAAACCCAAATCAGGTAAAAGAAGAGTCTCCAAATTGCAGAGGTTGCCGATGGATGGAGGAAGAACTAGTGACAAACAATTCTGTAGATTCAAATACCTTAGATGGGTGAGTTTTCCTATTGAGGCATGCACCGCATCTATCTTCGACACCATAAATTTTTGAAACTCCAGCACCCTCAACCGTTCGAGACCTTTGGAAAGATCATGAAATAAGTTCACCTCATCATATTGCACAAAACTCAACACGGAATGGATGTTTGGGATATAGCTTTTGCTCAAAACAGCTGCTTCAGGGTGAATAGCTAACCAACGTGCTTCTGTTGAGATAGATGTACAAGCACTTATTTTACTGTAGATTTCAAGAAATTTATACTTCTTACCTTCTGAAATGGCAAAGTCATGAAGCAAGTCGTGGATGCGGCAACTTATAACTGATCCATCCCAATCTGTTTTATCAACTCGAACTAAGCTCCGACCAATCAGCTCCATCAAGTAATCTTCTGCTAAATCTTCTTTTTCCCGTCCTTCCTTGGGCCGTATAAACCCCTCTGCAATCCAAAGTCTTTCTAATTTACACGCCTCAATTTCATAATCTTCAGGGAAGAGGGCTAAGTAGAGGAAACAAGGCTTCAAGTAATGTGGCAAATCATAATAGCTCAATGCTATTACGTCCGTGCAATGCACTGAATCTCCTGACAGCTCAGCTTTGAGGCTGGCCAGGACATCCCTCCAATCTTTCACCTTTGCCTTCCTCTTCACTGCTAGGAGACCTCCCACAACCGAGATGGCTAAGGGCAAGCCTCTGCATTTCTCCACAATTTGTTTCCCAATGTCCACAAGCTCCTCAGAAGAAGAAGAGCAAGGTATCTCAGTACCCGTCTCCTCCCATGGGAAAGCCTTCTTTAGAAATAGCTTCCAGCTATCATCTGAATTTAGATGAGGCAGGTGGTAGGGAGGATTTGCTGGATCAGGATCAGAATATAATGCCACTCGCTCGTTTCGAGTGGTGAGGATGATCCTACTTCCATTTTTTGAATCTGGAAATGCTGCTTTGAGTTGATCCCAGGCATCAGTATCCCACATATCATCAAGGACAGCGAGATACCTCTTCTCTCTTAGGGACTTCGACAGCCTCTCTTGCAAAGCTTTCTCGGACAAGGCTGCAGAATCTTCTCCTACTTGTGCAGCAATCTCTTGTAATAGATGTATGGGTTTGTAAGTTTGGGAGACACAAACCCAAGTTGTAGAATTGAAGTGATTCTTCACATCATCGCTCTTGTAGATTCTGTTGGCGAGAGTGGTCTTGCCAGCTCCTCCCGGGGCGACTATTGAAACTACACGGCGGCGGCGACTGTCTTCCGCATCTCCTCTAATCAACCTCTCCACCAACTTTTCAGCATCTGCTGCGAAGCCAACTATTTCATCGCCATCGGCAAGGGCAGCAGAACGCCGATAGTCTTGGAATTTAATGCTCATGTAACTCGGCCCTTCTCCCCCATCGATTATCGGAGCGCCATAAGTCGCCTTCTGATCAGTAATTTTGCTAATTTCTTTCTTTATCCCTTTGATCGCCTCTCCAATTCGTTTAAGAGAGACGAAGTCGTACCAGCCAGAGACGTATTTCTTGAAGGGTCCTCCGCGTCGCCGACGTTCTTCTCTCACTCTGAACGCGTCGACGGTGTCTTCCACCCTGCGAACAACGCTCCACACGTCCGCCACCAGAGTCTTCACTCGCTCATCGCCATCTCCGAGTCTCCGATCTGCATCTTTCAAGAAACTCTGCATCCACCTAAGATCTCTCTGGATGGACTCCGCTTTCTCGCGGATTCCATACAAGTTCCTAGCTTCTTGAATGGCTAGTTCACCGATCTTCTGAATGGTGAAGAAAACAATGGACTCAACCACAGCAGCCATGGGAGAAGAGAAAGATTCTGGCGATTGGAAATGGAAATGATGCAGCTTTCTTTTCAGCTTCCGCATTCAACCTTCTAAATTTGCGATCTTGCGTATTCGCTCACGAGGTTTATATATTTGTAAAATCAACCCTTTGAGTTTAAAAGCATTGCAAATCTAACATATTATTAGAAAACAGCCCATAAGATTTTATATTTTGCCCCAGTGATTATCGCGTGATAGACAAATAGGTAAGTCTATGAGGGAATAAGAGAAAAACCTCCAGCCTTCTTTAGGTTGGTGACATGCCTCAAACCAGTTGGGACATTTTTCAGTCGTCTGCAGAATTCAAGATGTGCTCCTTCCTCCACTCTCCACTGTCATTCACTTGATCAATTGTCAAGAATTCAAGATGATAGAATCGTCCAAAAAATTAATATAATACGATAGAAGTAATAATAAGCAATAAAAAATAAAATTAAAACAAATAGGTTAGGTATACAAGCAGTTGTGTAAAAATGATTAAAAATTAGGATAATTATATAGGCATATTTGAAGAAATAATTAAAAAAATGAAATTCGATTAAATGAAAAGTTTTAATTTGAAAATTTTATAGTTTTCCAAACACTCCTCAAAGACATTTCTTTTTCAATGAATGAGCCCGGGTCTAATAATGACACCTTCATGTTTTGGCACAATTATTTGTAAATTTTTAATGGGTAAAAGCTTGGAAAGATTAATGAAATATTAAATATAACAAATTTATTGACATTCACCTCTGTCATTAATGTCCAAGGTAGGATTCATTGCTTTGCTTGTGGGCATTTTCATCTCTATATTCTTCACTTCTTTCAAACCTGATATGTTTGCTTCTGTCATAAAAAACTCAGGATTAGAGGAAATCTTTCTATTTTAACTCCACCTTCTTCTATGGTTTTAAGCATTATTGTATTCGCACATGAATAATTTACTCGTAAATATATTTATATAACCTATGATATATTTGGTTTTGATAAAAGTTGATCTTTTAATTAAAAGATAATTCTAAATACAATGAACATAATGAATTTACACAACAATTAAGATAACAAAATGAGATTACATTAAACCACTATCTAAAGTTTAATGAAAGTGGAATCTCATACTTAATTGGTATATATGAAATAATTTTAAAGAGTTTGTATATTTATAACTATTTGCAAATAAAGTTAATGCAGATATAATATATTCGACTTTTATAAACAAATAATATAACACTTAGGTTTTAGAATAAAAATTTTTACTGTTTAATTATGTTATGATTATACAAAATAATTTTTATCACAATTATAGTTGAAATGTTTAATGTATAAATAAATATAATTATTTTAATTAATTAGGGAGAATATCAGGTTTGAACCAAATCAGGTTTTGGTACTGGGTTAATGCAAATCCGGTATTAGCCTCGGGTTTGCTCTGGTCGGGTTGAAACCGAATCTAATATGAAAAATTTTAAAAATAAAATCCAAAATTGGTTTTAAAATCAGGTCAGGTTGAGTGAGTTCAAACTAACACGATACCAAGTTGCACCCATAATAGTCATGTCTTCCAAAAATAGAGGTGATCCCTTCACTCCTTTCATCAATAAATTACCCACGATAGATGATTGTAAATAAGGGTGTTAATGATCATGGTCAATTTACTCGTCCAACCCATTTATAAATGAATTTGGGTTAAGATTTTTAAGTAAACGTGTAATGATCCGGTAATGATCTGTCAACCCGTTCAGTTATTTAATTAAATAAACGGATTAGAATTGAAATTTTATAACCTGACAACCTATTTAACTCATTTAGTTCGTTAAACTATTTAACTCATTTAATCCATTAAAATTTTATTAAACGTAAACCTCTTGCTTTTCTCGCTAAGTTTTCCACCTTCCACCTAATTTTTACTTTTTCATTATTGTCCTAATTTTATTTTTTTTATTGTCTTATTTCTATTTTCTTTACGTTGAAAACACACTCTTGCCTTTTCTAGCTAAATTATCATATGCTAGAGTCTCGGTCTTCAGGTTATTTATTATATAATCCATCAACTCGTTTATTAAATAGGTTGAAAATGAGTTACGGTTGAAGTTTTTTAAATAGATTAATGAATGAATTAAGATTAAAATATTTTAAATGGGTTAGAATTATGATTAGAATTCGATCCATCCAACTTGATCCGTTAAAACCCTTAACTTAAGACAATGCGTCGAGCCAATTTTAACAAAAGGAAATGACCATCTTGCATTATTCGACAAAAATATAATGGCAACGTGTCGCTCTCCTTTCTGCCATAGCACGGGCAGTCGCATCCGATGACATGCACACCTTCATTCAAGGCCCAGCACCGGATTTAGCCGTTGATCCTAGTAGCACCATCTGATGCAATTTGAGTAGAGTATCTGTAAATAGACTCTTTTATTAGCATCAACAGGTTCCAAGTGAAAAAATATCGTAACTAAGGAGGTTCCAATATGCAGGCATACAGAACCAACCCAAATTACTGATATATTTCGTATATGTTTTATGAAATATTTTTAAAATTGAAAAATATAAATATATTCTCTAAATATTTAGAAACTTATTTAAATTATCTATTTTTTAGTAGATTTAACAAATGTATTTTAAAAATTATATTATTACCATCTTGATAATAGTTTCTAAGTGTGATTTGTAATAAAATTATAATTTTTTAATATAATATAAAGACTCTTTTAAAGAATTAATTTGTAACAAAAAGTGGAACGAACCCGACCTTAAAAAATATTGTAGGATGGAATTGGAATCAAAGCAACTAGGGTGAGGTACGAATTTTTAATGATATAATAAAAACAAATCAACCATAAACTAGACTTACCAAATAAGTGCACCCACCTTCTATAAAAATAAAATAAAAAATAAGAGCACCCACCGTGTGCTGACAGGACCCTAGTTCAATGCACCCGGGTGTACTTCATCTTTTTTTTCTTATTTTTTTTTGAAAATTTTTTTACACGACTGTTAATCTAAGTGTATTTAACATGTGTATAAATTTTTATAATTTTTGGAGATTTTTAGATATTTTTTTTGAATTTTTTAAAATCAGTGAATTACTAAAAATGCCACTGATTTTAAA